>DVVJ01000176.1:0-18202 GCA_018234505.1 Junonia neildi neildi
CGGACTGCGGTCCTCCTCTCGGCCGTATGAAAACGGATGCGTGAGACCCCCATCTCACGCACCCACGGCCGGAGGGATTACTTACATACTTAGAACCAATTAATTAGAAATCTTTTTATGTAACTATATTTTACAAAAATAAATTTATTTAAAACATAAAATAAACCGATTGAAATGTCTGTAACATTTTATAGAACTTGGCACTGATTTAAAATGTTTACCTGCCAATACCGACTCCAATATTTTTTATTTTTTTTCTTTTTCCATCGATACTGCGTGATTAACTCTGCTTTTTATTCTTATTTTACCACTTTTTATTTTATCTCTAATTTTTTACATTCAATATTTAGTTATTATCTATTTATTTCTAACTTTTGCAAAAATAAAACGCAATAGAATAATTTTCTGATGTTGGCCTATAAACAAGATAAAAATAGATAAATAGATACTAAAAATTACATTATTTGAAAATAAACGTCTACGTTAGCTTTACCTATCGTAGATCTTGAAAATTTCTTTATTTGCCAATAACTAATTAGATACAATAAGATTTTTAAATAGATATCTATCTACTTTTAGGGAAACCATGAAAAAAAACAAATGTCGGTATCTATTGAATATCTATTATTAGATAATATATTTCACACAAATTAAGATATTAGATATCTATTTTTCTAGTGTTTTAACTGATATCCACAGACGGCTAAAAAGATATCTACTGATATCTACTTTAGATAGATAGATAGATATCTATAGATATTTTTTTACTTTATGAAAAACATTGAAATCTGAATGCATCTCTAACAATTTTCCAATGTTTTCCTGCAGAGTGCGTTGTGTCGCGTCTTTGTGACGTCACGCTATTGATTGTAAAGGAGATCGTCTTTTGGAGACGCCATCTTAAAATAAAGTGATATAAGTTTTGGTAGTGTAGATTATAGAAAAAATCCGGAGTAATCTTCTTTTGTAAATTAACATTTGAGCTTAGATAATTTTAATAAAATATTAATTGGTGTAACGGACCAAGGTACTAGTGTATTTTTGATTAGTTATTTCTGAAAGCTATTAAATTTACTTTGTTATTTACCGTTCTTTAGCTTATATTTTGTAGTACCGTTATTTTCGAGTAAATAGCTACTTCTTACGAAGGGTTAACAGTTATGAAAGTGCATTAATTTTTGAGAGTAAATTGGGAGTCATCGATCCAGCGTCTACTCAACCTACGGATGTAACACGTCAATATACTTCGGAGGGCAGGGCTCGAATTTGTTCCACCATCAGTGCTGTGAAAGTGTTTCCAGTTTTATTGTTCGGTGCAATTCGATTTCCAGTGTTGGATGTAATTAAGTATTGATCAGTAAAGCTGAAACAGTGTAGTGAAACGAAGTATAACAAAGATATTAGTTTTGAAGGACGATTCATTGTGATTATAAGTGTAGTTTGGTGAGATTTTTTACGCTAGGATAAGTGTGTATCGCGTCGTCTCTACTGGTTGCAGTTGGTGGTCGGTGCGAGGGTGAACTCCTGATGGTGTGTACATCGCAGCATGTCTGCACTCTCGACGCCGGGCGGCGGAGGCACTACGGCGCAGAGCAAGCCGACGTCCGGCAAGCAAAAATATCAGAAATTGGACATCAATAGTTTGTACTGCGCCAACAGGGTAAGCATCATCAATGAAGTTCACTTTTGTTACATAGAATTATTTTCTTACATAAAAACAATCTTTGTTTTGCAATAATCAATACAACAGTAATACATTACCGTACAATTTTTTAAAAAGCTTTTTTTTTGTTATTTTTATTTACATTATACACAAATACAATTTTTATTCAAGCACAAAAACATTTAGTTTAATTAATTTATTTCTTTTTCCATAAAATTATATAGACAGTGACAGCTGATCTTAAACAATAATTTTTACATGTCTGTTAGTTATTACAATGTTTATATTTTGCATCTTTATTAATATATTTAATGGCAAAGAAATTATTTTGTTTATATTCATATGGAAAAATGATAATTCATTGTTTGCTAAAAGCGAGGTCAATGAACTGATAAATAACCTTGTCTAGAGAGCACATTCTAGACAGTTCAATATTTTACTGTAAAGTTGTTTCAATAATGTTTTCCATTTTATTATTCTGTGTAACTGATCTTGAAGTGTGTTTTCTATTTAAAAGTTAAGTAAAGAATTTACTTTCTCTGTACTAGAACGAAAACTCAGAACCGTCCTCAGTAAAATCTCAACTTAGCCGTAAACATGGAATGCAAAGTCTTGGAAAAGTACCTTCAGCTAGGCGCCCACCAGCCAATCTTCCTTCTTTGAAAACTGAAACTGGTCAAGATCCTAACGCAAAGTGAGTTTTAACATAAAATTAATATACTATCTTGTTGAATGTTATACTGCAGTACTTATGTAACACTTTACATTTTCAGTTCAGTATCTACAGTAACTGCAGCGGTAACTACTCAAGCATCATGCACTTCTCAGACAATAGTGAGTATTGGAAATATTATTACAATTTTTTTTGGTCAAATGATGACATCAAAGATTGATGATGTGAACATAAAAATTATAAACCATCTATCCAGTGAAAGTGTGTTATTAAAAGAAAGGTTTTAGTTTTTTTTTTTTTTGCATTATTGACTAAAATGTCTATTTTGTGTGTTTATGACTATAGGCATTTTTTGCATAAGTTTTGTGATTATGCAACTGGATTTTCAACATTTTTGTATTCAAATTGTATCTGTTATATCTTGTATTCTACATTTCAACTTTATTTACAACTAAATCCTTGTTATTATTTGTATTATGCTATAATATGTAACTGAAGTTTAACAGATGCTTTTTTTGTATTTTTTTAAATATTCAGTATTATCAATTGGAACTATTCCAACTGTATTACATTAAGACTAAAATTTTTAATCTTAAACAATAGTTGTTTATGAAATAAAAGACAGAAATACATAGATTTTTTTTTTTACTTATTTAACTTTATTACTTCTAGACTACGTCTTCGAGCAGCGGTGTTGTTGCGGGCACAGGGTCTGGGGGATGGGTACCGCTCCCACCACCGTCGTCTCCACACTTCCGCAAAGAGTTCCCCTCACTAGAGGCTGCCGCTCAACCCTCACACCGTTCTTCAGATCATTCTGTACTCCAACCTCAACTCAGACCACAAAGTAAGTAAATATAAAGAGTATTCAATTTTTATATTGATTCTCAATTCTTCTAATAGAGTAATTTTTGTTGCAATAAAATAGTTTAATTTTATTTTATACATATCTTACTATTTTTTCAATATTTTTATTTTTTATTAATTATAATTGCTTTAATATTGATAACTTCTGTAGCGGAAGGCAGTTGGACGTGCGGTGGCACGGCCGGCGTTCGGCAAGAAATTATATCGTCTCCCGACGCCGCGCCCGCCTCCACGCCTGCTACACAACAAACACCCGCCTACCGTGCCATTCTGCCATCCTTCGTGCGTATTTGATCTAATTAATAGCACATTGTCACTAAAAGACAAAAACTAACAATAATAATTTCTTATACAGCTGATGAAAGGTAGCAGTGGCTCTGGAATCGGATTGGGAACATTGAGCTCACTTCGTGACAACAGAAACAATACCAGCAGCGGTGGAAGCGGCAGTTCTAATAATAGCAACATGACAGGCTCTAGACAAGCGCCGCGAGCGCCCGCTACACCTCGAGCTGTTGAGGTCTTAACAGCGCGCCCCATTCTACGCGAAGAGCAAATATCTTCGCTTGACGACATCTCTCGTGATGCCGGATGGGCACAACACGACGACATTGATTACGAGTAAGTGAGAAAATTTTGCTCTTCCATTTAATTATTTTACTCTCTAATAAATAAAGACTTTGTATGATAGTAAACAACCTAAAATATAATTGTTTTATTTCTTTCTAGTCAAAAATTGGACTTCTCTGATGGTGAATCCTCAACTCCAACTACAAAAGTCAATAAAAATAATACCCGGACCAGTATTGACAATGACATTGATACAAAGATTCAAGATCCTGGCGATGAAGAACAAATATGGGCAGAACGAAGGCAAAAACAAAGCAATGAAGTTGCTCAAGCTGTCGCGCGAGCACGTCAACGTAAAGAGGAAGAACAGCGGCGGCAAATGCGCGACTCACCAGCAAATCAACAACCAATGAAGGATATCCGTGACAAGGGAGATAGGGGAGATCGAGATCGTAATGATAATAGGGACAAAGAGCTCGACTCTAGAGATAAAGAGAGGGTCGACAACAGAGAAAAAGAACGGTCAGAAAAAGACAAAGAACGCAATGATTTACGCGATAGGGACTCCAGAGATAAAGACCGATTAGATAGAGACCGTGATCGAGCGGATACTCGTGATCGATTTGATCGAGAAAGGGATCGCGATCGCGACAGGGACAGGGACAGGGATAATAAAGATAGACCAAGATTAGATAACAGAGATCGTCCGGATGGCGATAAAGAACGTGATTTACGAGACCGTGATCGTAACAACCGTGATCGTAATGACAATAGAGACCGTATGGACCGTGATAGATATGACAGAGAAAGAGAGCGTAATGACAGGGATCGTGATCGAGGTGATAGAGAAAGGGTGGATCGTGATCGTGACCGCGACCGCGACCGCGACCGCGACTTTCGAGACAGGGACAGAGATTATGCTCGTGATCGCGATCGCGATCGCGATCAAACAAATGCACCCTTTTCAAAAACATTTCAGGCTAATATGCCTCCTCGCTTTTTAAGGCAGCAACAAAGTAGGCAGCACAAAGAGGAGGATCCACATAAAGCTTGGGCTTTTACTGGAAAACCAGCCCCGAGACGCCAAGAGCCGCCGCCATACAATGCTCCTAGACACACATCTCATAATGGTCGTCGTTCATATTCAAGGTAAGTTTCTGGTTTATGGAACTCAAAAGTGTGTATTTAATGAAATTATTCCAATAACATTCATATATTTCTTTTTTATTCCAGAGATTATTCTGATCGAGAAGATGAAATAAGAAGAGATAAAGATGGTCCTGGCCCTCAATGGAGGTCAGAAATGCAGGATTATGATAGATCTGGCCGGGAACTGGATAGATCCAATTCTAAAGATTCTTACAAGGAATTTAATGAACATAAAGATCGAAGGAACGATTCTGACAGAAAATCAATAGACACAGCTATTGAACATAGCAGCAGGACCGCTGCTGATAAATTAACAGAAGTCTTTGAAAGAAAAAGCATAGGATTAGCTGAACCATTTGCTTCAACGGAATCTACTGTGCAATCACAACCACCTGAAAGGCGAACTACACCATCGTCCAATTCATCACAATCTGAAGCATTTGACAAAGATTTCAGTAAAGCGTCTTGGGCTGACGTTGCACAGGAAGAACAAAACTCTTTAATAATTAAGCCTATGGATAAAGATGGAACTAATAAACAAAATGACCACAAGATCGATCCTACTGGCGTTGAAAGTATGGAGCCAATAATAACATCGCAACAAAATATGAATAATTCTAATAGTTATATACACACAAATCTCAACACTCAAAATCAAAATAACAGTTTTAGTAGTAGTCACATACCCAGCACTCAAGTTGCAACTTCTCAAATCCAACAACCTCATTCAGCTATTTCACAAGTAAATATACAAGATACAATTCCTATTTCTTCAGCTACTCAATCTCAATCATCTGTTGTTACAGATTCTCATACTATTTCTAAGTCTACTTCAAGCCAGTCTCTTTCAAAATCAATTAATCCAAACGAAGCTATAACTAGCTCCATACAAACACAAAAACACACTTTACCTGAACAAATATCTCTTAGTAGTGGGGTGAAATCCACCATTTCTTGTCAGAAATCAGAAAAAGACCTTTCGGAATCTGAATCAATAGCATCAAAGTCAAGCACTGATCCATCTGGTATAACAGCAAATAAATTAATTGATTCAAATTCTGCTGAGAATATTCACGATAGTCAAAAACGGCAATTAGATGATAAAAAGAATGAGAAATATAGTAATGAGATGTTGAATAAAGTACCAATGAAAGAGCCTATAGAAAGAAAATCTAGCGGATCTGGATCTGAAAAAAAAGGTAGAGGCTTTGGTCCCAGTGGTTATAATGTTTATAGTAGGGGCTGGGGATCAAGAGAATCTCGAGGACGACGCTCACATCGAAGCTCTCGTTCAAATAATAGAGCAAGTGAATCTGATGGTTCCACTGATGGCAATAATGTAGAACGTAAAGAACGACGCAGAGCTCCGCGTAGTCCACGTGGTCCAAAAAAACAGGATAGACCAGATGACGTTAATCATCCAACTAATGAGCCAGGTCTATCTATAACTGACGGATTAGAGAATAGAGAACCGTTTGCACCACGTGGCCAACCATCTCGTCGAGGAAGAGGTGGTTTTCAAGGAACTAACAGACCACCAGCGCCTGCAAAGCGCGTAACCGGATATGGGCCGCCAAATACGAAAAGTCCTTTCAGTCAGGCTAATAGGGCAGTAAAAGATAATGAAGATGTGAAAGATAATCTTCTCGATGATAAAGAAAAGACCAATCCCAAAAGCCGCACTAGTTCGTCTGTTTCTAAAGGGCGTGATCGTCGGTCAAAAGGCATGGGTGGCCCAATGAGCGGTGAGGATGAAAATTGGGAAACGACATCAGAACATTCCGAAAGCGGCGGTGCAGGTATGCATCGTCGTTCTAATGGGGGTAGACAATCTGCTCAAACACAGAAAGGACAGTCTGGTAATCGTAATCAAAACTCGATTAATCGCCAAAATAACGGCCGCGGTCAACAAGCAACTAAAAAGGAAGGAGAAAATAAGAGTACTGATGTAACAGAGGCTATTAATGATCTCAAAATATCGACTCCCAAAAATGAAGAAGTTGTTGATGATGGATTCCAAGAAGTACGCAATAAAAAAAATTCAAAGGAAACTAGAGGTTCTAATGTAAAAGAAGAAAAACAACCTAGATCTCGTTCTAATCAGGGTGGCGGTAGAAACGGTTCCTCTTCTCGAAATTCAAATGATAAATCAAACTCTAGAGGATCGGCTCCCGTTACTGCTAAATCAAACGCACAATATGATCGACCTCGTCAAGCCAATTTAGCACCACGATTTGTTAAACAAAGACAAAAGCAGCAAATGGGCTTGTCAACCTTTGGCCCAGATACTGGTGCCGCTCCACCACCTCCTCCTGTGAATGCATGGGATAAACCAATTTCCCAAAGCTTACGTGGAAATGTCGAGGAACCACCTGAAGTTATCGACAATAAATCAAACCAGTCGAGTCAGCGAAGTACTCCTGGGGATACATCCACTGACAATAAGACTCCTGCAGCACCATGTGCCGCTGCGGTAGACAAAACTGGAGTTCTTGATGGAACTACTCCTCCTGTGGAAACTATTATATTTGAGAATACGAATTACAAGACTGCTCCACCTGCAGAAGCCTTGAAACAGAAATATCAACCAAGTGCAGCCACAGCTAAACCTCAAGAAGAAGTTCAAACAGAAATTGAACAAAGACCTTTACCATTCAATGGTGACGTGAGATCGCGCCCTAGATCGATTCAAGAGCTAATGGCTGAAACTGGGAGACCAGTAACAGAGGCTGAAGGTTCCTTGGGAATACAAATGTCTTTTGACACATCTCAAAAGACGGAAGATTCATCCGATATGAAGCTCGATTTTGCTTTTGATTCAGATCTTGGTCAGCTTACAGAGGACAAATCGGCGAAAACTCTTGGTTTGCCACGTGGTGCACACATGAGTACTTCCAACACTATTTCACCACTGGCGGCAGATCTCAATTTAAAAATTGCCAGTGTTAAAAAAGTTTGGGAAATGCCTGCTGTGGCAGAAGGTAGTGAGGAGCTACAATTTGCAGGGTTTGAAGAAAATAATACTGAAACTGGTGCACCTCCTAATGTCTGTAAAGTAAAACCTACCCAACAATTGCAGTCGCCTCCTCCTCAGCATTACAATCACGTTAGCTACCAAGGAGGCTATGGCGGCCTTTCAGTTCCTTCACCGCCAGCGGTTTTATTTAATTCATCTCAACAAATATTAGGATCGTCTCAGCAACTGCCACAGCAAGGGGGCCTATATGGTGCCTTTTTAGATCAGACTCGCGGACAGTTTGGCGGATTCCCAGGAACTCCATATGGTGCTGGTTCAGCTACTCCATATAATTACCAACCTCCACCAGATATGTTCCAGAGCCTCCCAAGTCAATACCGCATGGTGAGTCTTTCATCAAAAGCTTTTTATTTTATTTTTTTAATTGATATTCATAAGAAATTAATTAAAAATATTTTTTTTCTGACAATATTAAGTATTATTAGCAATTTATTATATTCAACATATTTTTTTATATTAAAGAAAATTTAAAGAATGTGAAATTTGTGGTTATTTACAGGCCGCAGCAGCTGGAGGTGGTGCAGCTTTTGGCCAGTCTGGACAATTAGGAAACAGTCCGAGCACTGTTTTAATTTCAAGTACTTCAAATTCACTAATGTCTGCTACGGTTAAACCTTCGACTCAACAAATTGGTGCAATTGGTATGTATAAAGATTTTATAAATAATCGTAATAATATGATTTATTTACTATAATAATGTTTTGTGTGTTTAATAAATATCTTAAAAATGTTAATGTTAATCAGCAAAATGTTTTTTTTTATTAGGCAGTAAAGGTGGTGGCGTTGGTGGAGTCGGTGGCGTAGGAGGAGTGAACACGTTCCAACAACAATACTTGGGCTACTCGGGCCCGGTGGGCGAGGCGCCGTACTCGCTGCCCGGCCTGCTGCCGCGCCCCGCGCCGCCCGCCACCTCGTACTACTCGCCCTACCAGCCGCCCGCCGCGCCCGCGCCCACCTACCCGCTGCAGTTCACACAACCGGCGCAGTCCAGCGCTTTCAGCTCACAGTTCCTCTCCTCGCAGCTACACGTCGCTGCTGCTGCCGCCGTACAGCAGATGCAGGTAATACAAGTTCCATCGTTTATATCTCTTTCCTTGAATATATTTCTAATTCCCAAGTGTAAATAGTTAATGTGCCGAAATTTTTCACAGCAACAATACCGGGCGCCGCCACTGCAACAGCAGTATGCGCCACCGCAACCGCGTCCCCCACCACAGCAACAGCTCAAGAGCCCTCTTCACGAACACGCAAACGGTTTCGCACCACTGTGCGATGCCGCCTCCCCCACGCCCAAAGGCGCCAATAAGCCGCAGAAGCCTCCACATTCGCCGCCGCAGCACAAGTACCACGCGCCGCCACCCCACCAGCAGCACCCGCCGCACCCTCCGCCGGCGCACACTCCCCATCAACATCACCAGCAACATCAACAACATCAACAGGTATATTGAAGACATCTGCTTTGAATACTATTGAAGACTGATTTTATCATCATGTGAATTAATAAAAATGTATTTTTAGCAAATGGTGGGAGGGGGAAACAACGGTCGCGGAGGTAACGTTACTGGCGGCGGAAACGGATCCGGAATGAACCGTGGCGGCATGGTGGGACAGCGCTACCCGGCGCCCATCCAGCGCCCGCACGCGCCCGCCATGCCCATGTACCGCGCGCCGCCAGCGCAGGCGCCCCGCGCGCACCACCAGCCCCGGCCCAACCTCTACTATCATCACCACCAACGCAGTGAGTACCAATCGAAAGTATGCGATTGCAGTGTTAGTACGTTTTCCTTCTAATAGTCCTTGTTTACCAGACGGTGGAGGTGTCCCGGAACGCGTGACCGACGTCGGAGAGGTGGCGGCTAACGTGGAGGAGCCGGGCGACAACGCGCCCGCTGGCGAGGCGCCACCGGTCGCCGAGGTGAAAGCCGAGTGAGCCCCGGCCGCGCCCGCTCCCCGCGCCTCCCCCGCCCGCGCGCCGCCCCCGAGCGCGCCGACGTTCGCCAGACGTTCGTCTCCGCCGACGTCGCTCGACTTAGGTTCTCGGTATTTTAAGTCGTAAATTATGGAAGTGATTTTAATATTGGTTAAGATTGGCACGAATCGATGCGCCGTCCGTCTCGGCCGACCCGAGAACGGTCCGCGGCCGCCACGGTGTGCGAGTGGTGTTTCGTTTGTTTGTATGTAAATATATCGATCGGACTGACATCCGGCTGTCTATTTGACTGTTATATTTTAAGTATATATGTATAAAAGCGAAAGGTCGGCGGCCTCGCTGTACGACCGATGCACTGCGGGGACTGTGCGTCTAAACTAACCGATGCTGCCTCGAGACCTCTCACTAGTGAATATGTAGCCACGGTTTTGCATAACGAATGTCGATGCAATATAAATAAATAATAATGTAATTTGGAGCGAAGATGGCCGAGTGGCGCTCGGCTTCAGCTGACCGGTGCGCGTTAGCGCTCCATGTATCATAATCAATTATTATATGCGAATAAAATTATTATGACCGAAGATATTTTGTCTTATTTCTTAACTCCACTTATTGACTATAAACTGTATGATAGTAAAGATTCATATTAAATAAAACTATATAGAACTTTCAAATAGGTACACAAGCAAAAACAGAACTACAGCAAACTTTTATTATACAGATAATTATTATAATATGTACAAAAATAATGGTTCAAACTCATTTTCGTATGTATAATAAAGGATTAATGTGTCTGGATGATATTATTATTTTGGAAAATGGGTTGTTTCAGAGGAAAGATGAGCAGTTTTCTTGACTGCAACGATAAGACACCCGGGCAAGAACTGGTACTTAATTACTAGTACTGGTACCCGCAAAAGATTTTACAGTTGCCACTTTCTATATTTAAAACCTACGTTAAAAAACATTAATTAATAAAGCATATTACACAGTAAAGGATTATATGAACGATGTAAATGCTTGGACATAACACGTTGTATTTCTGGCAAGATATATAAAGCAAATTGTAATTGACAAACCTTTGTAAATGGACTTGAAATGAGTAACAGTCGAGTTTCTTGCCGGTTCTTCTCGGCTAGGATCTACCTTCCGAACCGGCGCAAGATTAAAAAAATATGTAAACTGACGATTCCAAAGAGCTTCCCAAAGCCAACTTAAATAAAGAATATTTTAAATTTGAATTTGTAGCCATAGGTTATAATATAATTGTAACCAGGCGACTTACATAATTATAGCGTAGTTGGTTACAGTAACTTTGTAATTTTACGTTAGCTGTCAGTTTGTCAAATTAAAATTAAATATCAACTTAAAGTCTTATTGTTATTACAAAAAGTCTATTTAGGAATATCGATAATACAATTCCATAAATTAGTAACTTACGTAACACTTCCGTAAGTTTGTTTTACAAGTGTAAAACCCGCCTAAGCTATCTAAAGCGCGGCGTTCTATGAAATTTTACGGAGAGATGTAAGCTAACAATATGTGACGTCATCCCTTATATTTTATTTTGCATATTTAGATGAGATTGAACGAAATAATGAGTATTTTGTGACGGTCGATGTATCTATTGTTGTCGAGACAGAGTTTTTTTTTGCGTTTTTCAACGTGCATTAATAAAAGTTTATGACGTAATATCAGATATGAGTCTCGTTTCGTAATAATGTGAGTGTTCTTCGTTGAAAAGAATAATATATTTTTAACACTTTCTATGTGATTAATTTTTGTTTTAATCTTTGTTTAGCTGTGAGTCAGTGCATGGAAACATTGGTATATAAATGACGCAGATTCATATCTGGGCACATAAAAAGTTTTTCAAGTGCTGAACATAAGTTTTTAACAGTTGACAGTAAAATGTAGGTGGTAGTGTGTTTGTTTTTCTGTTGTTTTATTTTTTTTTTACATTTTTCTATTAACTTAATTCTGAAAAAAAAACAAATTTTTATTTAAAGTAATCAGGACGTTATGTTCCTACATTTGTATTTATATAGATATATACTTCAATAATAAAACTAATTCAAAAAAATCGTCGCATTTTAGTCTGCTCAGATTTTCATTGGCTTCTCAAAGACGCTTTATTTAGGTTAATTAATGTAATCTTTAATCCTTAAAAATATTAATATTTTGGCAAAAAATATACACCCATTTTTCACTGTTATTTAAATACTCGTCTAATCCAACTAAAATATCAACAATAACATAATCCGAATGAAAATTTTCACGCAAAGAGCTGGCAGCTAGCCGCGATGCATAAAATGGAGTTCAGAACAAAGTCTAGTTAATAAGTAAACACGATGAAATTCCGTACTCGTGGGTCACAACGACCCGCGTAATTAGTTTTTATTACGTTGCTTTATATTTTGGAACGTCCCTAGTGCTTTGGTTTCCTAGTACAGCTACATTATGCTAGGGCTGTCGACCCAATTTAGAGAACTGGGGTTTAAAGTTGAAGGACAAATTAATGTAAAGAACTACTCAGTTAATACTGGAGGACAGGCCTATATAATGCGCATTAAACATCAGCCTATAAGTAACCCTTTGGTCATCAAAATGAATCTTTCTCTTTTGGAATTCGAGAGGAAAATGTTTGGACTTTTTCGGGATTTGTCTGACTGTCTATCTGGTATGTACTGTTTTGTACTGATTTTTGAAACTTGATTTAAAAATTCATTGACAAAAATGTATTATACTCATACAAAAACAGATATGCATTGATAGAGATTAAAAGCAAAAAAATGAATGAAATGACTTAAAATTATTTATGATTGACATTCGACAACCAGGCGGCATTAGGTTTTAGTGAGTACAATCTCCCATAACTCGGCCTCCTCCCCAGGAGTCGGGTATCTATGAAGATTTGCCCTACGTCAACAAAAAAGGCATTAGGTTAAAATAAACACCTTTGAGAACGATGTAGGTACATACATATGTAGACAAGTTAGTCTTAAAGAACCCTTGACCGGGAAACTAAGTACTTTTACAAAGACCTTATGTAAATGGCCGGCGCCTTGAATAAAATTCCAGTTTATAAGAGGTACCTATTTTAATATGTACCTAAAAGACCCCATCCTATGGAGGCTGGTAGGCAATAACGAAACTTAATACACTTTAATGCCATCACCAGTGAAGCCTGAATATTAACATGTGTTAGATTATCTACATATATTGTAGAATAGCTGCTGCCTGCGATTTCGTCCGTGTCTGATAATTCTATGACTTTTTTTTTTCGAGAAAACATGATAATATTTTTAAAATAAAGGTAGTCTTTACTCATTGTATCATAAACTGCTATTGAAAGTGCTGTTACAATCGGTCCAGCCATTCCGGAGTCTAGAGACAAAAAGACAGACTGACATACAGGCATAAATATGTTTTTATTTTACAGACAGTTAAATTTTATTCATATGTATATATTTAGATTATAGTAGAGTCTAGCTATAGCCTACTAACTACAACTTGTATAAGTGTGGACTCAATCGAGTTTACAAAACACAAAACACCAGCTTGCAGTAACAAGTAGATAGTAGTATAACTGTATGTATACTATATATACTTGTAAAATAAACAGTATACAATTTTATGTTGGGGAGAAAAGCGAAAGCCTTTTCATATCCTCAATATCTTTCTATCATCTAAAAACTAAGTAGAATTTAGCTTATTGGAGAGAAAAATTGAGAATAAACGACTAAAAATGTAGATATACGTAGACGTATACTTAAACATACATACGTCGCTTGAAATGAAAGAGCAATATTTGTTTGGTGACGTAATGTTCTTTTTATCTTTAAACTGCACGAGCAAATAATCTCGTTTCAGCTTTAAAATCATCTGTATCTCAATATTACTAATCCAGTAATTCCGAATTAGCATAGAAAAATGCCTTTAAAATGAACTCGTTCTCCAGCAGAAAATATACAATTCCGTTTCAAATGTAAAATTTCCGGAAAATTCCTATGAATTCAAACATTGTTATGTAAAAATACATACTCCCGTGAGATGAAATTTAGAATTTAAAATTAACCCAATTCTCTAATTCTGTTTCCAGGACACGGCTATCAACGTTCCGAAAGAGGATAGACTCCTGGGATGTTCTAACAAACCTCTGCGAACTAATTAAACAGTAATTTTATTTAGCTCTCTGGAATTTCCTGTTTGCCCGAGCAATAATTGTTAATACTTCTGCTTGGGTAATTTTTGTTTGGACTAACTTTTTCCCTCTAATGTAATGTTTCTGGTGAAGGTCTCTGCAAGCGGAAACTGCTATTTGATATACAAAATTGAGACATTGTGTGGATTGTATGTGAATAATAAAAAATAAATAAACTAATGTCAAATCAAGGGCGTGGACAACTTTGAGCCTTGGGCTATAATTTTAAATAAAAAGATAGACATATTTATAAGAAAAATCTGAAACAGGTACATACGCCAATCCTTATAAGAATAGCGTAGTGGATTAAGCTCTGAAACCCTTTTAACAAAAGAGACTATTCTTCAGCAGCGGAACATTTACCAGCTGTGACTTCGCTTTTAATGGACCATACAAAGGTTACAAGTGACGTCTGAGCAATTTTAATGTTTTGACATTCATCAGTTCCTGATGCAGACAGAATTGAAAGTGACCCTTCTTTATCACTGTCAAGGGTTTCCCGAACAGCCTCAACATTGATTAATTAATTATTAACAGAACAGACCTCTCGCCTTTAAAAACTTCGGCCTTTATACGAAAATTCAATCTAATCCAGTTTTTCTAACGCTATTGCTTAGAAAAACAAGGTCGCGTCAAAAAAAAATACCTCTCGAGAATCTCCTCACAAACTTTTCCTTTATCCATAAAAATGAAGCTTCAAAATATATTATATTCTTCCATTTCAACGCAATAACACTTTTTTATTATAAAAACACGACGTAGCATACGCATATTATAATACACTTACACGGCCAATTTCTGAGTAACTTTGGTCGAACAATTTATTTGGGTACGCCTCGCAAGAGATTAAAATCTGATTGCTTTGTTGTGACTTCATGAATAATTTAACGCGCTTATTAAATTGTAATCGATTTTATGATTTATTTCGTACCTTTGTTGTAATTTTATTTCGTGGTAAGATAATGGTTTAATGTGTGGCGAGAATAGGAACTCGATGGATCATGTTTAAATGGAGATGGTTCAATTAATTCCCCAAATAGCTTTATTTACTTGCCTGTGTGGCATAACATTATATTTGAATTGTTTCGGATGTTTCTACCTTTTTAAACCAAGGTGGCAGTCAAATAGACTTATAATTTTTATCTAAATCGGTTGGCGATGACAAACACTCGAACCAAAATTTTTTATATATTAGATTATTACATGACCTACACGTTAGAACTTATAGGAGATTACGTTCTTCTAAATTGGGTTCATTACACTTTATTAAATTTGGTTTTCAGAAAAGCCCATACACATTTATAAATAAGTTTTACCTCTTAACAATATTAGTATTGTTATACAGCACAGTACAAGCACTCTAATAATAAAATTGCGAATAAAATACCGATTTCCACTTCACACAAAGAAGAAGGTACGATATTTAAAATAAAATCAAGACTTTCCTTTAAGAATACGATCTATTTCATAATAAACCGTCTTTCAACGAATTCCTTAACTCGAAGGCCGAGTGAGGCTTCTTTCAAGTGCATTCAGTTTAGAAGTGAGCAAGACTAAGCTCAGACTCAGTCCGTGATTCACGTTAAAATGTTGGAATAAATTTAATATTTTTACTTAGGTAGGATGTACTGGATTTGGTATTTAAATAAGGTGTTATGAAATTTACTTTTAACCGACTTCAAAACCGGAGGTTTCTACTTTAACTGTTTTTTTTTACGCATGTCTATGTATGTCTCTTTGGCACTGACAGCTTTACGTGCTGTCCGAGATACGGTGATGAGACCCACCCAGACCTAGTAACGTGATAACAAATGTTTTTACAAACACAAACAATAGCCCCGAACGGAAATCGATGCCGCGTTAATGCCACATTTATCACCACTATACCAGACTGGTCGTTGGACGGTCTATGTCTGTTGACACTAAAATCATTTAATCAAATGGGGTTAGAACGAGCATTCGCTCGTTTGATGTATAAAACTAAATTCAAAAATTAAAACCCGACTACTGAAAACTATGAAACAAGAAAATCCCATACACCGTATCCCGGAACAGATGAACATACATACATACATACATACATACATACATACATACATACATACATACATACATCCATACATACATACATACATACATACATACATACATACATACATACATACATACATACATACAAATCTTACTTCTTTATATTAAAATACGAGTAGTATAGTCACACGCGGTTTTACTCAAGGTTAATAGTTACTTTTCCTCTATGAGACGTAACGTGATTTAATTAATATCAAAAATATATTTGTAAAATGAGAGCCAAGTTCAATTTTGAATTTTTTTAATTTATTTTGATGCCAAATTCTGTGTTCAGTCGGGATGTAATTCAAGTTCAAGATTTGACTCGGTCATAAGAACATACGGATTATATTACCTACATTTGCAAATAAGCGTACTTCCTGTTTATTCTATTCGGTTGTATATTTTTGTTTTGTTGGTAACGAAAACGGAAGACATATTATTATAAGTATATTATAAAATAATAAACAATTATTATTAATAGTATAGTTAAGATTGTTAAAAAGGAAAACACCAGAATTTATCGTACAAAAATTATACAAATAATTCAGTTTTTTGTTGTCCGTTGAATATGTCCAAGTCATGATGAAAATGCATTTAATTTTTATAATTACACGTGACTTTCATGCGTTTTTTCTTCAAATATGAATAATTTATTATAATGCAAAACGTATTTTTTTACAGTAAGTCGTTTTACGTTACCTTGCAACTTTTTTATGTTAAACATAAGCCGGAGATTAAAAATATAAATAAAGACTATAAAAATAATGTGGTAATTATGATTTTATAATAAAAAATAATATTATTACTACTTTTTTTTTTGACGTAAAGTTATAACAGCTGTTATTAAAATAAAAATCATGTTTAAATAGTAATTTGTATTTGTAAATTTATGAATCTTAATTATTTATTTACTACAGTTTCTCTTTTTTAATTTATTTTAAGAATAAAAGTGTCGTGATATATTTTTTAACCAACTTTTAGAAAAGAGTTGCTATTTAGTGACGTACAAGTAGGTATTACGTTACAACTCAAATATTCATAGATTAAATTCAATAGTTATGTATTTCTTATTTAATACACCGAAAGCAAGAAGAGCCTATCTGCAAACTTGACTTTTTTGAGATACTGAAACTTCAGACTATTCTTACTCACTAGTTTCAATACATTCGGTCTCCATTACGGAGTTAATACAAAGATGTTACATTTAAAGAACCAGTGTTGGTATTTGAACGGTCTTCCATCAATTCAATTATTCCTATTAAACAATTATAATACAATTAAAACTTTAAGACCGGTACTTATGGGCCCTAATTTGTTTCTTCGAAACTGAGACCGGATCCGAACATAGTATTACAAGTAATGTATCCGAGAACTATGAGAGGAATGTAAATTAGTAGTCTAATTAATGGTTTGCTAGGTATAGGTTGATCCAGTCAAGTTGACTTGTTACCACTTTATTGGTTATGAGACCCTGGTACTTTTTGTTTAATTGCCTCCCAGAAAACCGGCGTGTTTCGCCGCGTGAGTGAGGGTACCGGAGGCCCAATTCCCCACCCCTTCCCCATTTATTCCCCATCCATTCACCCTAAAAGGCCGGCAACGCATTTTGTAGCTCCTTTGGTATTGCAAATGTCCATGGGCGACAGCATCCACTTTCCATCAGGTGATCTGTCAGCTCGTTTGCCGAACTATCTCATAAAAAAAAACTTGCATGAAGTAAATAAAAGGCAGGAGAACAGAGGGAGGTTCGTCCCTAATATGATAGGTATTATTTATATAGAAGAGCGATTAAGTAAGTTAATTATGTGAGGAATGTAAATTAATTGTCTAATTAATGGTTGACTAGGTACCATTGTAAGAAATAGGTCTACTTTACACGAGTGCGTCGATAAATTTATTACCACTTAATTGGTCATGATGCCCTGGTACTTCTTAAAGTATCAAAAGGGTAGGTATTTATTTATTTATAAGGTAATGAATGTGAAGTAGCAGGTAAAATTAATTATAGGTAGGCAGGTTTGGCTCTTTTATGCCCG
>DVVJ01000177.1:0-18194 GCA_018234505.1 Junonia neildi neildi
ACACACAGACACACAGACACACAGACAAACATAGCGGTCAAACTTATAACACCCCTCTTTTTTGGTCGGGGGTTAATAAAAATAGTAATATCATTAAAACGAAAATGATAAAATAGTTTAACATTTAAATACAATAGCTAAAACACCCTGTATCACACAATACGGGAGGGGCGCAGTGTCCCCAATATGAATATTTTCTATTGAATTACTCACGGTTCAGCGAGCCAGCAAAAATATTGTTCTCCTCGCACTTATCGAACACCCTGTGAAGTCGAATATTGCGGCAAGTGTCGTGTATTGTACTGACTTCTGACCTTAAGGCTTGGAGAAGATTCGAGAATTGTGGGTAAATGTTGTATGCAAGTTTGTGTGTTTTATTTTATAAAATACTATGATATTTTTATGTATAACAAAGAACTTTGTGGTATGATTCAAGTCTTTTGTATGTTGGTTATCGCATCAAATTAGCTATGTCATCCGTCAAAGTCCTATCTACTGTATACCACAAAATTCTTAAAAATATGATCAGTAGTTGGATTTTTTGATATTGTAAAAAATATCGAAATATTAAGTTTCTTGTTGTGCTGTAAACACTCTATAAAAGTACAAGTGAATTCATCCTGTTCCCTCACTTACTGTCCGAGACACAGGAATAGGTGTGAGTGCGTTTTCCGACATTGCTATTACTTGTTTTTGTGCTTAAGCGTCCCAGTATTTTGAGAATATGACGATTTGCTTATTGGACATTTTACTATGACGACCTTTTGATTGTTGGTCTTTTTCATAATTGGACGTTTTGCGAATTAAACCATTTGCTAATTAGACATTTGCTAGTTAGGCGTTTTGCTACTTAGACCATATGATCGTAAAGCATCCCAAATACGAAGGGTAGTTAATAAATTACAGCTAAGCTCTACGACAAAACCTCTTTTATTCATTCATGGTCAACGATCGGTTTGAAATCTGATATGTCATCATCTGCCTAGCATTTTCCCGGACTTACCAGAGCCTTCCTTATTAAAGCCAATGTTTTGACACAGAGCGATTGCCATCTGATCTCCATGGTAGAAATCTACTTAGTACCAAAAACAGTTCTGCTACCAATTACCACTGATATCAAAAGATCATCCCCCACAACAATATGCACCATATTTCCCATAGCGATTCACCATGGCCGTCGCCTCACTGGAGCGTCACTTCCATACATTATACCACGTCCACCCACTATGGGAACAGAGTTGTTCGCAAGGATTTCGTCATGCCTCCTCCGTCACGGAGACTCCCTAGTGCTAACTATATCAAAAGTTTCATAAGCGAATTTGAACCTTATAATGATGACCAGAAAGTTGGAGATGGTTTGGCACAAAGAGCTCCAAAACTGCTATCGTTTTCAGATTTCTCTATTGTTAAATGAAAATGGTTTGTCAAAGTCAATTAGTTTAGTCAAGGTGTGGGTGCTGTTTCTAAAATCATCTTTAGAGGCAAGTAAACATAACAGATCTGGTGAAACAGTTATAGCCAGAATTTATTATAGATACATATATCATATTAAATACAGTGAAATATTTGGAATGTTCTTAATTAAATCGAAATAACTACAAAAATGAAGATGCGAATAAGAAAATAAACACAGAGGCTGTATTACAAGAGATAGGACTAACAGTATTTCGATATCAAAATCAAGTTTTATCTTTATAAAAAAAAGTATTTATCTCGATTCCTTTATAGGTACTCCAAAATATTTTCGCGGTTCCACTTACGCTTATCTGCGTTGCTCCTTTCAATGATAGAGTTTTTAAATATAGCCTATAATATTTCTCAGTGAATGGGCTATTTAACGCAAAAAGAATTTTTAAGTCGGTACAGTATTTTTAGAGCACCATAGAGACCTTACATAACAACTGATCAAAAAATATAACCTCTTTGTAATATTAGTTTAGATTTAAACAAAGGGAATATGAGTTTCGAAGGACAAGATACCAAATGAGATGGCACTAATATAATTAAGTTAACAATAACATAAAAGTTTCCTAAACATGTGATATGATCGCTCTATCGCACACCCTTGTTCCGTATTCATTAATTAGCCACGCCACGCTTCATTACTGATTTCATAGAGGGTTGTTAATGTTTTGTTCACATCTATTTTATAAAATATAAATAAATTTGGCTTTTGTGAAAAATAAGTATCAAAATAGGTAATAAATTGAGACTGCAAGAACAACAACGGCCAATCTGCAGAGTTGTAATTTTGAGATATATAAAAATGAAAATGTTGTAGCTCTTAATTCTTTTGAAAAAGGATTCATTTAAGTATTACGTAACGCAGTTTGTGGGGAGGGGAGGGTCTTGTAAAACGTTACGGTGCGTTATGGGGCCGGGAGGTGGTAAAACAACAACCCGTTACGTAAAGACATATTTGTGATTTTCAGATAAAAATGGTCTCGAATTTTAGTGACCATTTTCACCTAAAAATTTTGGTAAAATGTTACGTAACGTCTAGGAGAAGGGGTACAGAACAACGTTACGGTGCGTTACATGTGGGGCAGGGAGGGGTCTAAAATTTTCAAAAATTGCGTTACGTAATACTTGAACGACCCCAAAGTTGCAATGCAATAAACGTATCTTAATTCCCATCTCATAATAAATCAAGAAATCATTTTAAATCGTTTTGAAATCGAAGAGCATATTTGAGTAAAATATACCAGAGAGTCGATGTTGTAAACGATGTTGGTTTGGCCGTTGTTGCTTTCGTCACGACCATAGAAGTGCACCCAATGTCTTCAATTAATGGTAGTATAAGGTAGATACGATAATAAGGTAACCACGAGTAAGTAAAGTTTTATCTTGTCTGTTAACTTTATTGAAAATATTTAAATATGTAATTGTTTTTAGGTACATAAGACTTGTCAACTTTATAATAATCGATACTTTTTATGTAGCACAAAACATACACTCAGAAATTAATCTGGCTTATGTTTACAACAATTGTTAAAAATGTTTTTAACAATTAAAGTTCTAAAAGTCTAATAAATATGTTCGTTGGTTATTTTGTTTTTTTTTTTTTTTTGGGATTAAACGTCAAATGATTTATATATATTTTTTTTAATAATTTTTATTTGTATCAGTTGTTAATTTCTAAAATAATCGTTAAGTTCAAAATGATCCAAATTTATTTTATTTTATGTATTAACATGAATAAAATACTTTTTTTTTTTTGGAAATAGCCTAGAAATAGGTCACTTAGTATTCCTGAATGTTGTTCCTGAAAATATGAATATTCCTGTTTTTAAATTATTTATCAAGTATATAAAAACGATCAAAAATAGCTGAAGCCGCTGAAAATATGTACAATTGTACACATAAAATAAGTTCCAAATACAAAATTAAATTAAGTATTGCAGCAATTTCCAGTAAAATTTAAATTAGGTATCAAATTTTTTGTATATCAAAGATCTTATAAGGAGAAATAAAAATAAAATAGTTTTCTTAAATCGTTTAATGATGATTTACTATTCATATAATTATATTTACAAAATAAATACTTATCATTAATATTGCACGTGAAGAATATCATTAAATAACAATAACAATGTTTTTAAGTCAAACGAACGTTATAACAGGCTTTCGACGCGAGATAGTTTCAAAGATTTACCTACTACGAGTAATTACGATAAAATGGGACTTTGTCTGATTTACTTGAAATATAATTAAAATTTATTTTATTTATGGAGGATCGAACCTCCGTTGTGAGAATAAAACTGTTTGCTTTTCTTATTAAAACTTTGTGAAGTCGAAATGTCATCTAAATCGCCTTCTTTATCTTGATGCGCTGTCATGTGTCTCGTCAAATGATGTCTCTCTCTAAAACTTTCGTTACAAACAGGACATTTCAATTTTTCTTCTCTTTTTCTCCTATTCGGGTCAGCCGCTGACTCGCTCTTGTGATGGGTTCTCATGTGATAAACTAAGTCTGACGTCATTCTGAAACTTATGCTGCATTTGGCGCAAACGTTTTGAGCTGGTAAGGAAAACGCCGCGATAGTTGACGGCAAAAGAGTACTTAGAATTGCAGCCGCTGGATTTGCGATTAAAGGATTGACTGGTTCGCGCGGAGGCCCTTGAAATTTCATGAACTCCGGATTTGGCTGCTGGAAATTCTGAACTCCAAATGGATACGACGGTCCTGCTTGTAGATAAGGTAATTCAGGCCGGAACGGAAGGAAATTCATTTTATTTGGTGATATTTGTGTCGATTTCGCATCGTGTTTGCCTTGGTAATCAATTGCTTTGAACGATGCACTAGTTCTCTGCATTGGAGTAGCTTCTGGATAATTTGGCGACGTAGAAGGGACATTTTGTGACTTGAAAAAGTTGTGTCCGTTTAGTAAATGAGCTGGTGTTAGCAAATTGTTAAAGCCCTTACTGTAGGAGCTTGATGGGCTAGACGCAGATAACGGTGGACTCACAGAATTCTGATACAGTAAGTTGTCTGGACTGACCGATGGATTTGGAGACCGTGCAGTAAAATTCGAAACTTTGGTGAAAGCACTTTTAGGCGATATTTCATTTTGTTTCTCCCCAAACCGATTCTCAAATCTCGCTCTTGTTTGCATGCTGATAAGTGTAGGATCATCGAAAATTTTGTTTTTATACTCGTGTAAAAACTTCGGCTGTCTGTTAGCACTTTCGTTTGAGTTTGGACGACTTCGTGACCGTTCAGAAGTATCGGAATCGCTACAGTACATAATCTTACTTGGATATTCGTCAGTCCCGACGTCAATGTTTATATCGGAACCAAAACCAGGAGATATGTTGTTGTTAACTCGAACCCTGTCTTCATCTTGATCCTTGGAGTCAAGGGTATTATCATTGGAGTAGTCATTCTGCTTATAAATATCTGCCACCCTTTTAGTCGGCTGCTCCCATTCTTCTGTGTTAAACAACTGTTTCGAAACCCTCAATTGTCTTTCAGGTTGAACTTGACGAATTTTTTCATCCGGCATCATCAGGAAAGCCACATCAAATGATCTCTTCGAAGCCTTTCCTTGATTGAGTACAGTCGACTGCATGTCAGTTTTCGTATGTTGCGAAGTTTTCGCACTTTCTATATTCAAACTAGTCTCCTTAGACTCAGGAGATTGTTCTTTATAATTTTGATAGTTATTTTGAATGTCCATTGTCATTGTTTTCTCATTTAATATTTTTCACACAAAACTAAAACTTTTATCACTTATATCGCAACGTTTTGCACTGAGACGCGTGCGTACTATCCGTCAGTAACTTTGCGAATGTGATCGTAACGCGAGGGTGAAAATATATAAGTGGGGTTTGAAACTACCCTTTTGCAGAGGCTTTTGAGCCGGGAGGCGTGTCGAGGCAACCAATGAGCGACGAGCGAGAGGCGTGATTGGTTCCGTCGGTCCAATCAGAGCAGCTTTAGACGATAGCGAGCAGTAGAGCTCAATCACCGGGTCAAGATAATAATAACTGCTGTGAATTGAGAGCGCATTGAGTTGTGGTAGGGTCAGCTCGACAAAGACAGTATGATATTGAAAATCGTGAACCGCTTCTTCGCATGTATTTGTATGACGCTACTTTTTATTTCGGATCCTCGATTTTGAAAATGAAAACATATTATATAAAGTTAGAATTAGATTTATTTGTATAAAAAATTTATTTCTTTGAATATTTCATTAGAATTTGCAAGTTTAAAAGGACTAAAATAAATTACAAACTTCAAAGCATTAAATTACAAAATCATTACGAATAATATAAAATTATTTTATTTTTTCTCAGTTTACTCAAAAGACACAATTAAGGCTTGGAAAATATTTCCAACTTTAGTCCTAATATACTGTCCTAATTTATTGACATAAAAAATAATCTAAAAAATCAACTACTCCATCCTACAGCTAAAAGTTAGTTTTGTTATTATCGTCTGTTTATCTCGGCAAACAAGGCAGTAGAAAAACTCGAACGATTATGATTGCAATAAATATGTTTTATATGTGGCATAAAAAATGATACTCCGCTATAGGCGGCATAACCCCCGAGTGTATGGATGAGATTGCGAATAATGCTATTAACACAGACGCTTCTTCTCAAATTGATATCCTACACGACAGTGCCGAAAACAAAACTGAACCTAATCCCAAGGCAAATAAGACACAAACTCCAATACATCACAAAGCAACTGATGCTGATGATTTAAACATTGAAAATTGTGTCATAAGTCTTAAAGCACAAGGTTCAAGTTTGAATGATGAATGTGTGGCATAGAAGTGCTAAGGAGACTCAAATGAGTTCTGTTCGGTAGTGGGTAATGATAATAAGATGGGCGCAGACGTTAAAGGAAAGCCATTTGTCAGATTTTAGCCATTTTTTGGCCATTCGGTCGCTCTTCGTGAAAATCTGTTCCATTTATTTTTCTCTTCGCACTAATGAAATTCTTTTCGAAAAATATAATTCTGTTATTTTGAGCGAGAAAGTGATGACATTTAAACATGTATTTTATACAGTTATAATGATATTTTCAAATATCAACACATAATTTGCACTAAAGAAGACGATGTATCTCATTCCAATTATATGTATTTAGTACTGAAGTATTTTTTCCAGAAGGGACTAAGTCACACTAATTGTTCTACAATTTCTCTAAATAACACCAAAATAAATCATGTTTTAAAATAAATCCGATATGCATTTGAAAATGAAAGTGCCTATCATATTTTGTTGAATGTAATTGTTATCGAAATTAACATAATCTCCAATAAATCGGCCTAACTTTTGACACATCACATCGTTTGTGCTGATAAGTAATTTGTGGCACGTGTCGGGCTTATCACGCACGTGTCGGGGTGGGAAGTGATAAAAGAGAACTTATACGATACAATACGAATAATTAAATGATTATCTTCCCAATGTTGTAGGGAATAGTCGTTAAGATTCTGATTTTTCTTGGTAGAATATAAATAGGCTGTAGAAGGTCTCTTGAATCGTCAATTTACATGACACATTTTCAAAATGTATTTTTGCTATCACAGAGTATGAATGTAGTTTCTAGCCCAAAAAGTAACCGGTTGGAAACTTATTAATTGCTCTTCTGGTATATAAAAAAAATAATTCCTCTTAATAGAATTAAAATATTAAGTTAGTAATCTTGCCTAGATTAGATAATTTTGTGAGTTAGAATTGAGGGTCAAGACAAAATAGTCATGGTTAAAGGGGTTAATTAATTATTATCAGATGTATTAAGGTGAGATATTACTAAAAAAAATGTCAGAATAGTACCTTTTGCCAATAAAATATTTCAAGTATTAAGTCCTAAAGTCCCGTGAAAATGAATTACTAAATTATTTTGTTTACCAACAGGCTTTACTTTCATAAAATATGTATCTCACTAGGGAATATATTAAAAATTGATCAGTTCCCTTAAATATTTCTTGTGTACTTTTATAGTGAAACGATATAATAAACTAACATTAGCAAATGACTAAAATCAACCAGAAAATATTATATCATTGGTTAGCTTCTTTATTTACAGAGCATCGATAGTATTTCTCAGAACATTGACTGATGATCTCAGGTCAGAGGTCGCATCTGCAACTTAGATTGGCACTTCGATTGCCCATCTCCCCCGAGCCAGGAGTCCCATCTTCCGCTGTCGTAGACAGATTAGTTGGTGCTCCTGCTAATATTCTTTTTCTATTTGCTCGCCTCTTGGGATGCTAGTTGATTGAGATCGTGTTAGATCTTTGTTTTGATTGTTATTTGTACGGTTTTTATTAAGTGATGGAAAGTGTCGTCTGTGTGTTTCAAGTGTCGTTCTTTTGTGATAATTGTTAGTGCAGTAGTGCAGGTGCAGGTGTATATTATTTTTGTGTATTTTAAAACTGAAATCATCAAAAAAGTAATGAAAAAATAAAGTTTTCTGTGTAAAAAAGGGCATTCTTAATAACTTTATAGACCATACAAAAATAATAAAAATAAATAAAATCTATAAAGTATTTATATAAGACGACCAATAGTTCAAGATTGTTTACCCTCAGATCGTTATAGTCATATAAAATTATTAAACAAATAATCCAGTACTCAAATATTCAGCAGTCAAAACATTAGCTTAGCAATGAATTATGAGCTCAGCTAATCCCATAAATAACACCACCTGTACTACTAACACGTTATTAAAATATGTTTATTTCACCCTCATTGCTTTCAAAGCTAATACCAACCTACCATATGGTGTGTCGTTCTAACAATAACCTATAGAATTTGGACTATAAAAAATTTAGCTTCACTAATCCCAAAATGTTCATTCAATTTACGTTCTTTTGTGCAAGGTATAAGATCTATTATGGGGTGAACATTTTCGCATTCACTTTGATGTCACATTCGCTCACCGTACGATTAAGCTCGGACAATAATCGTTCTCTTTCAGTAATTCTCTTAGATCAACCACCCTGTTAATCGTCGCAAACACATTCATATCTAGCTTTGAACAATGTTAAACTTTATTGTCATTAAATTAAGGTAGCAAATCCATTGTATTATTTTCATTTTAAACGTCCAGTGTAACTGCATTGCGTTCGAAACTTATGCCGATACTAACTATTCTTCTATTAACATCATTAATTGCTATTGGAATTTGATCTTTATCTGCATCACATTAAAGTTTAATCTTATTTGGTAATTCTTTACAATTAAATTCGATAATTGCTTTAGTATTTTCAACTATAAAACCTTGGAACAAAGTTGAAAATGCAATGTCAATTCTGTGATAGATTCGAATATGTAATAACCTAACATTAAAGTGGGATTTAGTGCACACTTGTTTATGAATTTTTGTACCATATGGTGTAAAAGCCGCCGTGGACAATACACCCCCATGCTGGTACCCATTACCATATGCGACTTGTTAAATGCGTTTTCAAGAGAATCGTATTGCTTTGAAATCAAAAGGATGATGATTGATTTGGTGTATTAGTTGATAGTAAAAAAAATACGTAAGTTAAAATTAAAAAAAAAATAGTTACGATATACTGTCATACTATTAAGTATAATGCTGTACATAGATATATAATGACATATAAAAATATAAGTAGGTATATTAATAGTAAAACCAGAACCTTCTTAAAAATGAGATTGCAACACATTGCATTTTTCTGTAACAGTTCCTTCTACCAGCTCAATGGCTTCCAGTTATTGTATTGGTAAGGTTTAAATGGGACCTTTGAGGCCTATTTTATGGAAAAAAATAATTATCTGTAAATCCGCTCAGTATTTAGGGTTCTAAAACACACTAACATAAAGTTAACAGAAAAGTATTGGTTGTCTCAGAATAAAACGTCAAGAATGGGAAAACTATAATTTATTCACATCTACTTGTATTAGCACATCAAAGTGATCACTCTGATTACAAGCTGATAACTGTCCGTCTGTGCGATCATTAGAACTATAGCGATCAGATGGTACACCGCCGGCGCATATGTTGAGTGATTATTGTGGATCATTCGACTGAATAGTTTTGATCATTGCGTTGTTTTTTTTCCAACTGTTCTATATTTAAATTTATTGATTTTTTTAACTAAACATATTATACACATTTTAAAACTAATTGTTTCACATCTAAATTTATGGCTTAAATTATTTCATTATTTTATTTAAAAAAAATGCACTCATACAAGCACCTGTTCTTAAGCAATTTTTCTATAAAGTATAGAAAAAAAAACAATGTCTGCATTGTAATGTACATTTATATCTGAGACATATCTTTTAAATGCATTAATTAAATCAATTTTGTTATTGTAAAAATTCTTATTTTAAATACTTTTTTTTTAATTAATCTTAGTGTATAATGTACAAACACTAAATATAGAGCTATTAAATTTTTTCGTTATTACAATCATTGAATTCAAGTATATTGTGAAAGTATCAAAACGATTCGTTCCCTTCACAGCCCTTTGTACAATAATACAATACACATTATTGCGCAGCTTTGTGCAAATGTTTACTGGCTCTCGAAGTTTACTACAATTCGTTATTTGTTGAACTTATGCACATTCACAATTAATAGCATTTCAAAGAACTATGTGGTTATTTGCGCGAATTTAAATGACCTTATTTATAAAGTAACCTCGGCTATTTTAGACTTTTAGTCATTTATAAGATTTTATAAGTACCCAATACTGTAAACATTCATCTAATTGTCGGTGTGTACGAAGGTCGGGACAGGAGGACAGAAGGGTTATCCTTTTTAGAAGGGTTAGACTTTTTAGTTATAATATAATAATTGATAATTTCCAAATTATAAACTTTATTTTAATCGCTTAAAAACATAAAGCGATAGAATTTTTTAAGTATACTATACTTTACTATTTAAATCTCAAGATATACCTGTCTGAGTACAGTCATGCTGTTTAAAAATGACTTTAAATTAAATAAAAGATATATTTAAATATCTTAATTTAACCCTTGCTATGTCGGAACGGGTAAATAAGTAATTTGAAAGTATTAATACGATATTTTTTTACCTATTACAAATTAATAAAATTAAATTTAAATTCCTTTTTATTGAAGTCGGTTGAGAATTCATACAATACGAATATCTTCAATTCTCTTTTACTTTTCTACCAGAGGCAGTAATTACAAACGCCCTATTACCCCATCGTATTCATTAGGGATTCTTCCCCTGGGTAAACCTAAGCCCAGGAGTGCATATGTCGAATAAATGTTCATCGTATACCCTATCACTTAAATGTCTTTGTATTTTTTGTGGTTTGACTGAATGGACATGTGTCGAAGTGAAAATATTAGATTGAGATGGCTATATTGGCAAAAGTGGAAAAATAATTAAATTGTAATAAAAAGATATAGAGGATTTGGTGAGTGCTTTAACAGTAGTAGTAAACTAAATGCATGCAGTGTTTAAACCCGTTTTTATGACAGCAAGTGCCTGTGATTCTTTTGTGATAGTGCAGCAATCTCGAAATTTAGCCTGAAAACTACTTACATGATTTGTAAAAAAAATTAAACTTTAACAACAAATCATAAATTCGCGACACAGCGGGATACGAAACCCGCACCGTCTGCCTTGCCGGGGTAGGTGCTCTAGCCGTTGAGCAAAAAACCTGGAAAATAATTTGTTACATCTTTATTTTCAGTCTTCGAATCAATTTTATCATTTTCAATTTGCTTATTCTGCTTGTTCTTTAGGTTCTGTCGGTTCATTTTGAAGTATTTAACCAAAATTTTAACCAACCCTCACCTACAGTCATCTCAAAATACAATCGTATATCTTTTTAACAAATCGATACCCTTTACAAAAACCGCATCCACCCCAGTCTAGTAAACGTTTCGAAGGCCATATGTCGCGAAAAATTCAACTATAATTGCATTAAGTTACCCCAAGTCGAGTGCCCCGGTTTTTAATTACGACTACCCACTTAGACATATGTGAGGGTATTAGGGTAAAAAGCTGGTGACGCTTGTCAGTCTTGTATGTCTTGATTCGGTGTTGGTTCTTCACGGTCAGTTTTTATAGATTTTAAGGCATACTGGTAAAAATGTTGCCAACTTTGTCGGGTGCCTCTAAACTTTGATTGATTGTTACAGAACGTATGTTACTAGATAACAGCTGATTTTTGTATATGGACAACCATTTCTTATTATGCCAAAGCTGTATTAGTTCAATCAAAATTTTATGTCAGCCATCGTTTAATGAATGTTTCAAAGATACTAAATATTGACAGATATACTTAACTTCAAAGAAATTTTGTCTTAACACAGTATTGTTAAAATACAACTAACTGGAGAAAAAGTTGTTACCACAGAAAATATAAGTTTTAATTCAGTCCCTCGAACAAAGGTATGGAAACCAAAAATAAGATTCTTTAGATGAAAATCGTAGACAATATGAGCGTGAAATATGGGTTCAAGAAATCCTGCCCGTTGAAAACGAAATAAATGAGGAGAAAAAGTTAAAAAAAAAACAATGGCAGAGGACCCGCAGGAAACGTCGCGTGAATAAGTACTCCATTGTAGCGGTACACTTTAATATTTTTCCTTTTTTCCGTTAATAAATCTGAAATAAGGTGATGTTTTGTTCGTTATTGCGTATTGTCTTAATAACGGGAGTGATAAAATTAACTTATCTTTATATAGGCGAAAATATGAAAAAGTTTTATTATTATAGAGGGACTAGTGAAACGGTAACTTCAAGAAACTGATTTGACAGGAATTCCTTCTTTAGTGTAAAGGTCCGCTGCCGCTGAATTTTAACTAAATTCCCTCCTTTAAGGGGTAAATTTGTAAACGTATACGGTTTATATGTGATATATGTGTTAGCTATACTCGATCATAGAGGCTTTAGCAACTGTCACAAAAGTTAATTGTAAATGCCCATACATCTGCGATTACAAGTACAGGGTTACCACAGATACATAAACGCCAATATATAAATAAATTCTTTCTTGCGCGTCTTAAGGTTGGCCGGTAGAGAGCGCAATAGCGTTAAGTCCACCTTTTGTACAATTGCTTTTGTGGAATAAAGAATTTAAATAAGTAGATAAATACCATATGAAATAATAAATAAGTACGAGTAGATGACATGTACAATTATATGAATATTTAAGCAACAACAAATATTGATGGTGAGATCATTTCAGCATAGTGTTATATACATATATACACGTTATATATCGATTATGAAGTGAACAAAGCTTTCCTGCTAACCAATTTTAAGAAAACAGTATTCCATATTATATTTCTCAAAAAAAAAAATTCCTACAACACAAACAACCTACAAATACAAGATCGGATATTTTCTTCCAAAATAAACATGCAAGTATCATTTTCTAAGTTTTTCGCCATAGGAACATATTGCAACGTTTACAAATATCGTCGCCGCATCGGTATAATACGAAAATATTAATAGATACATGCGATTTCAATCCTTTTAATATAGTTATTTTTTAATGTAAGAATTAATTATTATATAATAATTTGCTTCTATTGCTCGCTTATTGTATCAATGTACAAATATCAAAAACTATTTCCATAATACACATCGAATTATGACACCGAAGTGAAACTCCGAAATCCATACAAAACAATATAAAAAACGGTAACCCCCAAATGAATGTTATCTCATTTCGTATTCAGACTCCCTCAGCGGTCCGTCTGCCCCGAGATGATTTATGAACTGTTTTTTTGTTGATTTTTTTACAATTTTTCTCGCTGCCAAGATTCTTCGATATTTCTGCCAACTATATTCTTTAAGAGAGCATATTGATAGCTGTAACGTAATTAATTCCATTTTTCGCCAAGTTCTTAAGAATTATGTGTGATTTTTTTGCTTAGTAAGCTTGCTAGCAGATTTTTTTTACTCGAAACGTCTTATGTATTTTGCAGAATTATTACATATTATTTATATGGATTAAAATAATAAACAAAATATAAAAATTAATTAAGATGAATACAGGACAAGGTAATAGGTATAATCTTCATTTTAAAATAGTGTATTTCATAATTAATTTTCTATTCAATACGTACAGTATTAGCAAGTATCTGTTATATTTCTATTTCTAAGATAATACAATTAACACACAGAAGAAAACCTTGAAAAATAAAAAATAAACCAGGAAAAAATCTAACGCTTAACTCAAGTGCCATTAACTTGTAACAAGAATAAAACACCGTGTTTAAAGGCCAATTTAGCCACGGTGTCATTCTGATCCCAGTTAACCATTAGCACAAAAGCGCTCAATGTTAAATGTCTCAATTTAATGTTCGAGCCGTGTCTCCCTCGGTCTTTATTACCCACTGTCGGTTTTGAAGGGGTAATCCGGTGAAAAGTTTCACCTAGTAATTTCGTTTCTAGATTTATGTGTTTAGTTTAAAGAGATAATAGAATTTCCAGACGAAATCTAAATTTAGCGTTATTTTTAGTGATGTTTTTAATGAGTTTTTTGACTTGGCGGTTTCACTGTATAGGTACCTCGTCGAACTCCTCAAACTCGACCCTATTATTTTATTTGAATTTTTATTTGATATTAAAAAAAATCGTAAAGTATATTTCATATTTCTCTAGGTGATTAGGGGTCTTCCTAAGTAGAAAATTTGGCGCGTTAAACCGGGAATATATTAATGATAATATTATTAACGCGAAAGTAAGAGTTGTTTCTTTTTTGTTCTGCTTCCACGCCACAACTATTGAACCGATTGTCATGAAATTATGCAGACGTAAAGTTAGAAGCCCAAATTAAATAATATAATAGAAGATTTTATATCTCAAAAATGAGACAAGCGGGATTTACCGTGGGAGAGCCATGCATTTGCGCGAATGGGCCGGCTCGACCGGAGTGATACCATTGCGTCACAGAAAACCGGCGTAAAATAACGCTTGCGTCGTGTTTCGCCGCGTGAATGAAGGTACCGGAGGTTCAATTCCCCACCCTTTCCCCATTAATTCCCCATCCATTCCCCCTCCATACCTCCTAAAAGGCCGGCAACGCATTTTGTAGGTGTTGCAAATGTCCATGGGCGACAGCATTTACTTTCCATCAGGTTATCTGTCAGCTCGTTTGCCGCCCTATCCCATAAAAAAAGCGGACAGAGCACTGGACTTAGGATAAGTAGGTAGTAAATGTGTGACGAAGTAATATACGAATATGTTACGAAACAGAGTCAAGACGCTAGAACCACAAATTGAAGCTAACATCATGAACTGCAAAAGCATTTGTCATCCCGAAATCTTGAAGCTGCGCTGTTAATGTACCAACTATCGTACACAAATTCACGCTTTCTCGTGCCAAAAACCCGAAACAAAGAGTATTCGTTTTATTATTATTTATGCAAGATAGTTTTACTGTAGTAGTCTACAGTTTCTTCCTTGCATAATATGCAAAAGTTTCTACCTCTAATTTCATGAAATCTATTCGGATCTCTTTCGTTTTTGGTGGATCTCTACACTGAAGAAGAAGTATTCCAGGAAAACTTCAATCATTGTTATTGATCAAATCATTTCAATTCAATATCTATGTAGTATGGTCTATGGTTAGAGACATTGTTATGACTTACGAGTATCAAAGAGACTGTTTTTAATTTATTCTGTTATTATTAAATCTGTTCTCAGTGGATTTCTGTCGAATTAAAAATCCTTAACCTGTGTTGGTTCCAGTGGTATCAGAAAAATTACCATTATATTCTCAATATTGGTTTTGAAGTAATATAAATAAAATATTATGGAATTAAAAGAACAAGTCAGAGGAAAGTGATAAGTTACAGATTCAATATTAAATTTTATAAAGTATTTGTGGTTTATCGCTAATCCTATATTTTTTAAAAAAAACTTTATTCTGTACCTACTGGCATTACAAAATGTAAAAGCTGTAAAATGTATTGTATAGTATTTCGGAAAAAGACTCCTGGCTGGCTGGCTGGTTTTTCCATACGTTTGTTTAATCTTATCTTTATAGTTCTCGTCAGTTCCGATTGTGGAACGTGTTAAATTATTCAGCACAAACGTACCCAACCCTTCATTGTCTAAAACCAGAACATTTGACTGACTATCTCAAACATAACGCGGCAAATAAATCGCCTCCTGTCCTTTACTACTAATTAAGGGAAATGGCCCAGAAACAAGATTGCGATATTGTTCTCTCTAAATCTACATCCATCCCTTTCACACCCCTAAAATTTTGAATACATCCATCCCCTTTACCCTAAACGTTGGTTAGAGATTCACTCATTATGCTAAATATCTGCCTCCCCTGGTCGGGAGTAGAAAGATTTCAGATAAAACGGATTTTTTCTCATCTTTTTTTCTAAGGACTTGACAGTTGGTATATGGAGGTAGATTAAGATAATTTTTTGACTTGTTCGCAGCATAATTGCTTCGGTGGTCATAAAATTTGGTATTATTCGAGCCGGTTGTACGTGATGTTAGATTTTTCTTATAAAATACTTCTAAAAAAAACTTTTTACTTTTTTTACTTGAATTCTTTCTTTAATAAACTTGCTTAAAAACTCTAGTTTTCTTTTTAACATTGTATATTTTAATCGTTTACAAATTTAGTCAACATCAAAAACATAGGTTTTAAAAATATTAGTTTAATTTTATGTTAGTAATGTCTTTACCCACAAGTTTCAACTTCTGTCCTTAATTTATTAAATGCATGTTATAAACATTAGCGAGTAATATTTTTCTATAAAAATGACAACTTTATTAAAATTTTTGCGATTAAATTGAAACGAATACGAAAGCAATTTTAAAATCTGAAAGGTATGAGCCATAAAAGACCAGATTCGTTTTGAACGTATTGGTAAAAAAGGAGGAAATTTTTTAATAAATCGCCCCGAAACGCCATTGAACAGAAAGTACCTTATTTCATTATGGCAACCGTTCCATTAGTAAGATACGCAAAATTCTATTAAACTTTAACGAGGAAAGCGCTTTAAGCGCACCGATTTATGTGAACGTTTAAAAATTTAAAAAAAATGTATCCGTCATTTTTTAAATTGCTCGCGTTTGTTCTTTAATTTTAAAATCGAACGTCACTTAAATTGTTATAGAATTGACATCGATATAGATAATAAATAAATTAATATAAAATTCTAATATAAAATTTAAATAGATTTTAGAATGCCTAAAAACTTTACCGATAAATTCTTAAACTAATTATTCGATTATTTAATTTCTCCAATACAGCGTAAAGCGCTTGACGATTTTTCGTAATACGAGGGTTGTTTGGAAAGGGTGATTCTAAATTTTAATTTATGTTTTGTTAGATCTGATCGCGCTTAGCGGCAAGCGCCATTTTGAACGGAGCGACAGAGGCATTTTTTAAATATGATTTATTCCAGCAAAGGGTTTTAATGATGCTTTTCGATTTTTTAAAGTACTTTTTTGATTATTTTGGAAGGATTTTCAATAAAAACAGATTCGTAAACCTAATCAATGTATTTATCTTCTATCTTTTTGTACTGCTTCTATGTAAAAATATAAATATAAGTCGTATGATTAGTCATCTGTACGTAAACAGTGAAAACTTCTTATTAAATTTAAAAGTTGAATAAAACATTTTTCTTAAATAAAATAAATTGTTTCACAATACGTGGCTTCCCTTATTTTCTATTTTCCTAATAATATTTTCTACTAAATAAGTTAAAAAAAAAACAAAACGTAATAGCCTTATGTAATGGTAACAATAAAAGAAAAACAACTTTTTTTATTGTATTATTATTTTAAATTCTTAAAAACTCGAATCTACCAGTTGTTGAAACCATAACGTATAATAGAATCATAATGCGATATTGCACTGAATCGATTTAATTCAATATCGATATGACATTCGCTCGCATGGACAGAGCATCAAGCGGTTATGAAATGCATGATGTGGTATACGATAGTTTTATATCATTGTTATTTTGTGGTCCGTAATTGAATTTAGAGTTTGGATTTTTTAGTTTTATTGCTTTGTTGTATTTTTACAGAGAAGTTTTTTGTAAGCAAAATTAGGTGACTTTATGGTAGAGTTTATTTAGAAAATTAATGAAAAAACGCTTGTTTTGGATGTTCGTTATGCGTAGTTTTAAATCATATCAAATTCTATAAAACTTCTTAATCATTTATATAAATCTAATAATTTTTTTTATATATTAGCCTTATAGTTGTAAAATAAGTCTCAATAATTAAGCATATCACACTATTACAAATATGTCTTCTCTAAAAGGCCGGCAACGCATTTTGTAGCTTCTTTGGTGTTGCAAGTGTCCGTGGGCGACAGCATTCACTTACCATCGAGTGATCTGTCAGCTCGTTTGCCGCCCTATACCATAAAAAAAATTAAGAAAAACCGTTGTAGAAAATCCGTACCTACCTATCCACTTGAAAACTCTGACTGGCATTTACTAAGGAGAGTTGTTCTATAAAAATATGTACATACAAAAGAACGCACATAATAAACGCCATGTATAACATTAATTGAAAATCTCCATCACTATTTCGTCTCTACTGTATTGATATTGTATTCAATATATTCAGTTGTGGCAAAGCCGTCAGGTGTGGGCGGACATGTGGTTCCCACCGTCTAAGATCAGCTTGATGAACACTGGACTATATTCTTGGAATATACAGCGTGTTCTTGGTAAGGAATTGATATATTTATAAAATAATAATACTACAAGCAGGATTT
>DVVJ01000178.1:0-18185 GCA_018234505.1 Junonia neildi neildi
AGTAGGTACTTACTTATTTTGATAGTAGCGCTGTTTGATAATACCGCCCACATTATTGATTTTGATTTAGTTGTGTATAAAGTGTAACGAACGCTAACTGGCTCCGACGAAATCTTACATGAAAAACCATAGTCTATGGCTAGTATCAACGCGACAGGCCGTACATATGGTCATGGCGCATAAGAAATCACTGCCTACACATATCGTTACAGCCATATTAGGGCTAAATGGACAGGTGCACTCGTACCTACTGAAATGGCTAAAAAACTGTATATTAACAAACCTACCTGTGAAGTAGCTATTTGAACTCTTTATTTCAAAATTTAAAAAAAGTAAAGGATTTGCTGAAAAATATTAAAATTTATTTTCATATTTCAACGCAGAATTAGGATCTTTCATTATAATTATTTCAAATTGTATTATACCAACGAAGTTGACGGTACCAGTTATCCTAGCGTTTCCAATGTTCTAATTTATAGGTTATACATAGGACAAATTAATTCAATTTCACTTAATCTTGTTGTTGCACTTGTATGATGAAAAAGTATAAGAAACTATAAATACCGTTAAATGTATTAAAATTCAAGTAAGTATGATTACACTATAGGTATTATGAATTAATCTGTTTTTCTGTTACATTTCTGTCTACTAATTTCAAGATTCATTTAATTTCACGAAGTTAATTTTTTTTAGCTAGCTCGGAATTAAGTTATGTATAACCAAAGCTATAGATTATACAGATTAAACATTATACCATATACAACTATACATCATAAAGTTACCAATATCACGAGGTCTTACGTCGTTAATCATTGACGGCTATGTCATTTAGTATCTGTGGAATTTATAAAAGAAATCGTAATGCTGGTCACATAACACCGCGCCGCGGTGGCGCCGGCTTATCAACCTGTAAGTTGCGACTTTTAACCATTACTCATAATGCTAATACATCTATTAAACCCATTTTCGACCAAAGTTTTAGATAAATATCTAAATGTTTCCTATTTCGATTAATCTTGCCATAAATGAAAGGTAGGTATAATTTATTGAATAAAATTTCATCTGGCCAGTAAACACATGAAACATGTTATTTATTTTAACTTTCTTTAAACAAGATGTTATTTTAACGCCAAAGAAAATAATCGATTACAAAAAAAACGAGAGAAATCATAGTAAGCTTCAAGTATCTTTATGATTTCAATGAAAATATATGCTACGGGTTTTATACGTATTTTTATGCGTAATCGGGCAAAAATTGTAAGGTATGTGTTCCGGTCAGAGGTTATCAGTGCGTCTCAGCGGCGCCGCGTGCTTATCAACCTGCGCCCGCGCAACTCAGTATACCGGCTATTTGCCGCGCTGACATCATACGCAAATTGCAGACACGTACACAATTAAAAACAATTACTAGAAAACGCTATTTATAAACACGTAGCGACGACCACTTGTTATTGTTACTAATTGTTTGGTGTCAACATAATAATACAGTTAATACTTGACATTTAAAAATATTACAAAAGATTAATCAAAATCTACATGTGGTAAATAATCAATCATTAAACGAAATTATTGATTTGCTCTATGTAGTATTTCCATAAATATTAAATTTAATCTCATAACAATATGATAATTACAATTTTGTACTGTATAAGTGTGTTAGTAAGAATTTTAAAGACAATTTTACCCATTCAAAGTTTTTTTAAAAACCTAATCTAAAATCATGTATAATTTATTAAAATTAAACATGCTTTCCTCACAGTTAGGACCAACTTATTTTTTAATGAATGGTCATTGTTGGAATTCTTATCCTAATTTAAATTCGAAAATAACCCAGAAAATTATAACGACTTCAAATGACTAATCAAAATTCCAAGATAAGGAACATGAATAAAAACGTTACGGTGGTTCTGTATACGAAGAATATTTACTATTTTATAACGCCATGTAACAGAATAGTATAATTATTATGTTCATTTAGTATTAACATAGACAATTGATTTGTTAATCAATTATCTAAGTTAATACTAAATGAACAAGAAACATCTTGAATAGATAAGATCTTTTAATCCACATTATTTCTAGTACTCTAACAATCAGCCATTTTATTATTTACTTATAATAAAATGGCTTTTTTTCCTTCATCACTAACTTTATGATCAGATTATTGTAACCAGTATAGTTTATGTCTTATGGTCAACATGATTTATTAATAAATATTTAAGGATATGACTCAATATTTTTCAATATATAGGTAAACAGTTAAATTACTTTATCAAATCATATACTCAAATACCGTAAAAGGAACCCTACGGTGACTTCTTAACAAAGCTTGGGAAACTTCTTGACATTGTGAAGGCTTTTAAAACACAATAAAAAAACATACACGTTTCTTCAATACAAAAATGCACCTGAGAATGAAGGCGGGCCACTTGACTAATATTTCGTTTATTATAAATCACAGTTTGACGCAAGAATTAATTTGTAACTCGTACATTACGAACCTAATTCGATATCAAATAAGTGCTTACTTTGTGAACCAAGCAATGTATAGCAAGCAAGGCGAAAGTATAATCTGATATCTTCGTCACCAGAAAGGAAGTCTCAGGTAGTGGTGAATAATTCGTTTAGTCCGAGTTGCGCCCACACTTTTTTTCACTTTGGGCCACACAGGTGCGCCTGTCTCCTAATTTACTATTCCTGATACGGTACGTGAGCCACGGAATGGAGAGGATTTAATGGGTCTTTGTAGCTTACGTCGTGATAGGATTTCTTTATCTTGTATATTTTAATATTAATGGTCATTTGTATAGAACATTATTTGTCACTAAGCCGAACTGCGACCAATTTAACCCCTATTAATATGAATAGAAACATAATATGAAAAATAGCAATAAATATAGACGATAAGAGGGAATAGAAAGAAATTCAGAATTTTGTTGAAGAATAAATAAAATGTAAATATTGTTGACGGAGTTGATTTCAGAAAGTTTATTTGTAATATCCACTTTTTATAGCTTGGCAAAAAGGTAATCAATGTTGCAACTTAAGATTTAAAAAAAATATATAATAATACAATATGTTCTTCTAAGTTAAATCATAAATCAACTTATACCTACGTTAACATACAACAATACATATCATCAAAATCGTTATCTCGTAATTGGTTTTGTTTTACAGTCAAACCCGTCGGCCGACACACAACACCATAGATACGAGTATATGGGCTATATCGCAATTAATTTCGCTGCAAGCCGTGAGGATGACGTCAGGGCGAAAGACAATTAAGTGAATTGTAGCAGCTCGTGACCAATCTTAATGGATCAGCATCTGATCAATTTGCTGGCGTGATAACATCGGAACGTGCTTGGCTTTGCAGGCAATTACGGATATTCGATTAAGTTTTAAGAAAGACGGACTCGGAGTCAACTTATAAAAATCCTTGTGTAGTTGATTCTGGCCCAAATCACGCCTATTTCAAAATATATGTTAATGTAAAAACGTAAAAACGTAATCTAGACAATATATTCAAACTACATACACTTTTGAACCCTGTATAGAATAACTGGAAATGAGGACTTGAAATGTCAAATCCTTTTCTTCCACACCAATTTTACTGTACCATCTGTTATACAGCCTATGCAACCAATTGGAGTAGCATTCCTCTTGTAAAGTGTTTGTCAATTAATCTAATCACTGACCCGGTTTTTATATTCGATATTGCTTTAGGGTTAATCATTATCAATCAGCGGGCGGGTCGGTCGTGGACCCGACCGTGATTGTGCACGATGACAATACTAACGAGTTCCGTCTACACACGAGACGCACTTATCTTTATTACACTAATTACAAATTATTTTTAGCGTGATTAAAACGCTGTTCTAATTTCGCAATGTATTTGTTACGTTTTCGTCGCTGCTTTAATTGCCTCCAATTAACAACGTCTAGTCTTTTTCATACTTTGTTAGCGAACCCTGAGCTAATTTTAAAACATTTTCTAATTATTTTTACGTAAATAACGAGCAAGCGTGTCACCTGATGTTAAAGACGTAATGACAGCAGCTTCATAATATTCTTAGGATCTGAAGAATCACAAATTCATCCTATTTTACCCCAATTTTCAGTAGGAATGGGGTACTACTACTACACCAGCGAAGGAAGCTCGTTTATTAGCTATGATCTGTATGTAAAAGCTAGATACATATACTATTATTATTTATTTGTTTTAAAAGCTAAATAATAATAGAAGGTATATGTATCTTCTTCCTTCCTCTAGGCCTCGCGTTTAGGTACGTGTGCTAACCGTGAAATACAGCCTATAACTACGTATTTCAAACAGTATAGTATAACGTTTCAATTGAGTTCAGCAATTTCGAAATACCCCCAAATAAACAGAATATACGTCACTATAATATTATCACAGACACGGATCAAAGTAAAAAGGTGTCGACGTCTGGAAGACATTTCTATTCTTGACAAAGTAGATTCTTATTAAAATTTTAGTGATTATTCTTATCATAATCGAATGTTAATCGATCCACGTAGCCAACGGGAAGTAGTTGAAATAAAACCTCGGTTACAATGGCGGGAGGCTATAAAGCAAGGCGCCATTTTGAATTCGTATTGACGCCGATGCAATCGTATTGTCACTGGGAGGTCCGCATCCGGCGCCGGCCATTTGCATCGAACGCGACTCGAATCGATTATTTTGTTTAGAATTAATTTGTACCCATTAGTGGCAACGCTAGCCGGGTCTATTAATAGACTAATCCTCCGAAATAGGTAATGACCAGATAGCGCTTTACTTACACGGACCAGCTCTTTGATTTCATATTATAGTTAGATATTTTGCTATAAGTTAACGACTGTCTATGAAATGTGGCAATATTTTAATGATTTAAATAAGAAAACACCTTTTTTAATCACTTGAAAAAGTAATTACCAAAGTAACAACATTAACCTTTGTACTAAGTATAAAACTACTACGTTTCATCTGATTCGGAAAAAGGAACTGAAATGTAAATTGGACTTCTGTTAATTAAAGACCTTTTATTTGAAAAATGGTAATGGAATAATCTGTTGGTAGATAAAATGAATATAAAAATAAAACTTACCTTACCAGGCAAACATCACACGTACGTAAAGTTGATCACGATCTCTCCTTACAATACTGCAATTAAAAATTTGCATGTACCTATTAACGGTGGAGGAGTTACAAGTGCAGAATCAACGACAGGTGGCCTCGCACGTGCCGACTTGAATAAAAAGCAATGAATGTCAAACGAACTTGCGAATATGCATCCAGGCGCCCTTTGACTCCCGCGGCATTGTAAAACTAGACTTTATTTTTTACTATTAAAGTCTAAAATACTTTACCACTTTCTGACACTAATGACTCTCTATAACATACGAGAGAAAGATACTTTCTGATTCCATATCATTAAGATATTTATTGCGAACGCTGCGCGTGCTATCGTTTTATTTTAGCGGTTCTGTTCGGGGTCATAAAAGACAATTTTGCTAGTACGAAAGTGTCCCAGGACTGAGGGTTAATACGCCACCCTCTATGACTGTCTGACTTTTCATTATCGAGATGTTTTATTAAAGAAGGGCTGGTATATAGGGGAAAATTAGGGTTGGCGATAAACACTTCAGCAAATAGCACTTTTCTGTAATGTACCCTCATACTGTAAGCAATAACCAATTATTGGCTTATTACCTATTTCCTTATTTCAATTAAACGTACGTTAATTATTTTTTTAACAAAATTTAGAGTTAAAAAATATTGTTAGGACAACCCTACGGTGGATCAAGCGCCGAATATTGAGTTACACGATCGCAGGGTGTGGGTGGAATGTTTACACTGGGATTTAGGGTTGCCAATATTGCATTCCACTACAATACCCTGCACCTTTAAATTTTTGGAGAACTACCCCTTCTCCATTACTTCTGACAGTTAAAAAATAAAATCGATGCGAAAATTTCTTACTAGAAGAAGAGGCCTATGGCCAGCAGTGGGATATGTACCGGCTGTTACTTTGCTTAACGTTACATTTTAATACATATATAATACGATAATATTATCAATAAATAAGCACGAAGATTTTTTTCAAAACCAACGTTTTCTTTTTAATCACAATCGTTTGTACCTACTGTCTCAGTAATATGACGTGCTATCGTGTCCATCAAACAGGATATACAATAGTAGATTAAACAACGAATGTAATAACAGCGAGTTACCACGAAATAATGTTTAACTAAACATGATAGACAATGCCACGCGCCGAATGAAAACATGTGACTCAGTCGTCCACAACAATCCACTGCTCACGACTTATTCATACGACTGTGAAATAATATGACCAATAGTGCTATTCCGACCAAAAATCAAGACTCACTCAAGTGAATTTTGTCATTTTGCTCATTCGATCTGTCTTTGAATTGTTAAAAACTTGCTACAGAATATCCAATGCGGAAATTTTTCGTCAAAAATGACAAATACTGTAAAACGACTCGGTGCCGTAAATCATATTGCGTGGCGCTACATGTACAATAATGTGAGTGAAGTGCAAAGAATTCGCTTGAGAGAATCTCGACTTTTGGTCGGAATAGCCCTAAAGTAGCCAGCCTCAAAATATAAACAACGAATACCACTGAAACTACTAGACTGTTATGTTTACAGTCTCTGCTAATATTCACTATATAATAGGAAAATAAGAAACATCACATCACTAACTTTAATAGCCTTAATATTTAATAAATAAGCCTTTATTTGTTAAACATATTAGTTTTAGAACTATGTAACTCATAGCAATAGATTTAAAAATATTGCTGCTCATGAACGAAAGCTATTTTATACAATCTAACGTTGTAGTTACGTAAAAAAAGCTTAAACCCAGGAAACATAAGGCAAAAGTAATGTAGGTATTTACCCAAGGTACATTACTTTGGTCACTCGATATATAAAACTTTTTTTTTTACCTTTGATTTCATTTATAACATTATTTAAAATATTTATTATTAAATTTTGACGATCGACACATTGTTAATACATTTGTATTGACTATGTTTTAAATTTCTGCACGAAAGTACTGCATGTTGTTCCGTTTTTTATTATTAAAAGTTATAATATGATGCAAAGACAAATATTGCTCTCTAATTAATCTGAAAAAATATGTGTAACTAAAATAATATTTTTGTTACCCTTACAAGATTCACCCTATTCACTCTATTATATAAAATGACTAGCCCATATAGCAATGCAAAAGAAAGTTAAAGATTTCAAAAAGAATACACCAAATACTAAATCTAGCAATAAATTATAATTATAGTTATCGTTCGTGTGTCGATGTTATCTATTAATAACTTATGTCGATCCGGTGGTCGGACCGGCGCATATTATTTATCAGTGGTCCACCGATGGGCCACCCGATGTGAACTAATTGGCATAATCAGTGAGATCGCAGCTGCGATAATTGCACCCGCGCTTAATTATACCACAGCTTGAAACACTTCGAATAAGACTACACTACACAATGGAAATAATTGTCCAGAATACGATGACGCGCTAACAGCCCGTATGGTCTTAAAACGTCTCTACATCCCACATATTTACCAATATTGCTTTAAAACAGTATTGTTTTTATATTTTGTTCTCGTTTAGCATTCGGTTCCAATATTATAATATATCTACCAGTGAATTGTTTCTACTAGACAGAATTTTGAGTTTCGACATCAACTCTACACGAATTATGTAAAATGTTTAGTGCAAAAATTAAATATAAAAATAAATACTTTCCTATACATAGATTTGATGACACGCATCACAGAAAAACTATTGAGAATATTATGCAGTTTTTTTTAATTCTTTATACTTCATTGTTTAATAAATAATGATGATAATGAAATAATTAATATGAAATTAAAGAATAATGTTCATATGTAGGTAAGTAGTTGTTATACTGTCGATATTGTTTCTAATTAAATGAATTCAAGTCATGAATGTCAACTAGGAGAACAAATAACAAGAATATGATTATAATAAATTTAACATTAAAAAATAAAAGAATTTAACATTACAAAGTTACATGCTTATGAAAACAAGGAATAATATTCAGTTTATATTGATTTGATAAAAATATTTAGGTAGTAAAAAAAATGTGAAAGTTCATAAAATTTTAATTCATTTCGTTCGTTCTGTAATTAAACAGCAATGAAAATACTTCTTAGGGAAAGAAATTAATCGAACCACACTAATCCTCTTATAATAATAAAATATGGCGTGAAATAATCTCGATAGCATCTTAGTCAACTACTCGAAGGGACACGAAAATTTAAATTAACATTCAAATACGTGTAATCGGATACAGATCCCTATTTAAAATATAACTTCAAATCTACGTTTAAATATTCTACAATTTACGCTTTGAGCGTTACTAAGATATTTTTATAGTCAATTATTGGTTAGAGTACCGTGTAGTAAAGATTTTTCCCGTTTTCGAGCGAGCACACGTGCAGGGTCGTCGGCTCGTGATTCATGCGCGTCAGGTATACTCGTACAATATACTCGCCGTATACAATAAAACGGAATACGCGAGCGCTAGTTTCTTTATGTGGCTCTGCATTTTCATATTCAACTTTTCGTTTTACATTCACTGCAAATATCTACTAGGCTTTCATGCGCCATCAGATTAGTCGTACGATTTAAAACGAAATGTATTCGTTTTGTTTTATTAATTTTATGTAGGTACATATAAAAAATAATTCAAAACAAAATAACATTAAAAATCATGTGTATGTCCGGTGTTCATCTAGTACACGGATAGATTCATGTCGTAATGTAGCCTCTAAAGATATTTATCGTATAAAACTCGTTACGTAACTAATTTTAATAAAAACAAACAGCCGAGTACATTTTAATATCGTTAATTTAAAATAAAGTTTTTATTTAAACAACTTTTGGACGGTGACCAAATATATATACAATTTCTTGTTGACTGATGATCCAATAAAGAACGCGGCGTCTCAAAGTGAAATGGGTCCAAATACTCAGGTGCGCCCGCGCAGCGAGCGGATACATTGTGATGCCTCGCCTCGCCGCCGCGCGGACAGAAAATAGAATTAAAAGACAAGCCACAATGGACTCAGCCCCTACAATACACGTACAAATACGGAGCTAAATCCCACCAAAATACTTCAGGTGTTCGTGTTTGTAGTTAATGCCAAGGTTGCACAGCTCGGAATAAAAAAACTCAGAGACATATAATACAACGTTTAACTCGAGAATTGTTCACAAGTAAATGTTTAATATTTATATAAGTTATAAAATAAAATTTAAAATGCTGGATTTTTTATTGATGTTTATAAGAACGTAATACAAATAAGCATATCTATAATTTATATTATTTGTTTTAGTAACCTCGGAACTTCTAATAAATAAATTACAACATAAAGACAAAAAAAATTAGTATGAATTTTAGGTACCGACTTCATATTTGTTTTCGTGCTGAGTCGAATATCTACACTATTGTTTAATAAATTAAAATATTTGTATATAAACCTACGTATTTGTGTATAATATGTAGGTAACGATTTTCAAAAACTCTTTCGCCATTAGGACACTACATTACCATTGCTTAACATAGTCTATTACAAAAAAAGGGATCCTAAAATAAATTTGACTAATATGTATGTAACTCAAGCTACAAAGAAAATCACCGTTATGGGTAGGTACATACTGTGCGCTGCGAAAACTATTGTTAATAAAATATTTTTTGTTCTTGACGCAGGGAAATCTTCATAGATACTTGACTCCTGGGGGGGGTGTCGGGCTATGTGAGATTGAACTCACTAAAAGCCCCTGCGATGGCCACCATCAGCGCGGAAAACGGAAAGGCTGCGGGGTCGCTTTCGCATAAAATATCTACAATGACCATTACGTACAGAAATGTGATAAAACTCTGTGGTTAACTATTGTAGTTCAGTCAATATTAACACTTTTTTAGAGTTGATCTAAATCTGTCCAAATCAGACCATACATACAACCAGCATTATCCAAATACATCATTTTGTATTTAAAATACTTTCAATACTTAATGCATTGAGTTAATGAAATCGGGCATTACATTCCAAAGATATTACGGATTTTATTGTGTTTCAATCCCTTGATTGTGTCACCGGGTGGCCAAGGTAGGTATGCGTCGGTATGGCGTAGACCTAAATTTTTAAAAAATAAATTCATTCCATTCGTGTGCAGTCGGGGCGGGCCGCTAGTTATTTACCTAAGTCCTATAACACCAATTGAAGTGTTTGTTCGACATTACCTAGACCTACGGTTAGGTCAATGATCGAAATGTATTTAGGTCTTCGATATTACATTTTTGCTTTAAAAATACCTATGCATAAACCAACAGCATTTTTCTAAAAAAATAATAGCCATTGTAATATGAAAAATTGTGCGTGCCAAGTTCAAACGCCTTCAACGTTCAAGCCTAATGCTAAATATTACATAACCTCTTGAGACTCGAAAATAAGTTACGTTTTCTCTATCAATGATAGAGTTTATTTTCATACTTGATAAGTACCTTCGATAGCTAGTCAAACTTCAGTAAAACAAATCTAGGTACCCCCACCCCGTTCAACGTAAGGGTTAATACTAATGATATCTACCTTAAGTTTTAAACAGTACACAGTAAAAGTATTATAACTATAAAGTAATTGTCGCGCAGTACTGCCGCATGTTACTTCGTATAATAAATAATCAAGATAGTAAGTATTAGTTGACATAAAAAAGAAAGAAATAGAAAATGTTATTTTCGAAACTTTTTACAAATACCTATTGAGTGATAGCATCCTTTCTCCCGATATTTAGATCTGTTCTCTCCTTTGTTCTGATCCATTCCCCATGATTTCAAAAAAAAAATCACCATTAACGTGCTACATTATCCCAGATTTATATAGGCTATATTTTCAGTACATATAAACTTTCTATAATATATATCCTTTTTTTTTGTCTGTACGGAGCAGGAGCGGTTTGCTTACATACATAATTACATTACCCACATACATTATATATTAGATACTTAGATACTACACAATAGTAAATCAAAATCAAAAAATAATAATACAAGATATTATTTTATAACAACAATGCTGCCATCTATCGAGCATATTTTTATTACCAGAGCCATCTATTATCAAGTAGTAAAACAATTTGAATGACCGCACTCTATTGATGAATAGTAAAACTAAATAGAAAAAGAGAGCTCCATCTAGTAGTGAATAATGATACTTCTTAACAAACCTTTACTTATCTATGATTTTTTTTTCTCTATATGGCAACACTGTAACTATATAAGTGGGCGCCATGTTAATAAATACTCTATTTTGATTGGTCATTGTACTTGGCGCTCTTCTTCCATTCGCGAGTTAACATGTGTGCAGTAGCGTCTCATCCACCGGCGTCGGCCATTTTGCCGTCATTTACTGTTGGGGCCGGCGCAAATAAAATTTATCCAGCCGCATTGCGGCAATCGGGTACTTATTCCTTTCAAGTAAGTTTAATTTACATATATTTTCTATTAGAAATCTCTGCAACATATATATTTGCACTACTAGGTATCTCCTCGAAAGATTCCAAGTGTCTATCGTGGTCGTTGTGTATGTGCAATAATAAATAAGCTCACCCATTCGAAAGCACAAACTCTTCTGCTTCCGTTAGTTACGAGCCTTACAACATAAATAAATTAAAAAAAGCACGTGCTTAAAGATGTACCTATGATATATTTAGAACTTATCATTGTTTCAGGGCGGATAAGACCGATTCAAAATGTATTTGTATAACCTAACTCTACAAGGCTCTACAGCCATCACACATGCTGTGCATGGTAATTTTTCCGGCACTAAGCAGCAGGAAATAATAATATCACGTGGGAAAACGTTGGAGCTGCTCAGACCAGACCACAACACTGGGAAAGTTCACACGCTGATGAAAGTAGAAATATTCGGCATTGTGCGATCGATGATGGCATTCCGCCTAACCGGCGGCACTAAAGGTAAATAACCTTTTAATACCACGTGGTTGTACATTAGTCTATATTAAGAGTAATTAACCCACGCGAGGTTCGAAATTATTCTATTGCATTGTCTTGCTCCATGCTCTTTTTGATAAAGGTGTATGGTATAACTAGATGCATAGACTGATGAATCCATCACGTCGCTCTTGGCAGCTCCTTAGCTGTTAGGATGTATCTTGTTATGGTACATTATAACTTAGACATGTCTCATTTGCTTCATATTAGATAGAAAAGTATTAATCCTTAATTCTTTCTTTCACAGATTACATAGTTGTAGGATCAGATTCTGGTCGTATTGTTATATTAGAGTACATACCAGCGAAAAATATACTTGAAAAAGTTCACCAAGAAACATTTGGAAAGTCTGGATGTAGGCGAATAGTACCAGGACAGTATCTGGCTATTGATCCAAAAGGCAGAGCTGTCATGATTGGTAAGAATCATTCTTTTAAGATATTATACTACCTTGACTTACACTAATACTTTAACTACACTATATTAGCATAGTGTGAATTATTCCTTGACTCAGGCCATTACTGAATGATTTCAATAAATACTTAATTTTAAATGACTCAAACAAAAAATATTTATTCATAAATCTTTATTATAGGTGCCATTGAGAAGCAGAAATTGGTGTACATTCTTAACAGAGATGCTGAGGCCAGATTAACTATTTCATCTCCTTTGGAAGCCCACAAATCAAACACATTGGTTTACCACATGGTTGGAGTTGATGTTGGCTTTGAAAACCCCATGTTTGCCTGCTTGGAGATTGATTATGAAGAGGCAGATTCTGATCCATCGGGTAATTAAAGTAATTTCATTTTAAGGGATTGAATTAAGGTGACTTTTATATGATTATTTTGAGGTCCGTGTTTCCGACTGACAGTGACGTTAAAATCCTCTTCCTATTATGATTATTTTTAATACAGAAAATAATAATTTTAGTATAAAACATTTCTAATTATAATAACTTTTACAGGTGAAGCAGCCCAAAAGACCCAACAAACTTTGACATTCTATGAATTAGACTTGGGTTTGAATCATGTAGTAAGGAAATACTCTGAGCCTTTAGAAGAACACGCTAACTTTCTCATAACTGTTCCCGGAGGCAATGATGGTCCCTCTGGTGTACTGATCTGCTCGGAAAACTATTTGACATACAAGAATTTAGGAGACCAACATGACATTAGATGCCCAATTCCAAGACGCCGTAATGACTTGGACGACCCGGAGAGAGGAATGATATTTGTATGTTCAGCAACTCACAAAACAAAGTCTATTTTCTTCATCCTAGCACAAACTGAACAGGGCGATATTTTCAAAATTACCATTGAAACAGATGAGGATATGGTGACTGAGATAAAGCTGAAATACTTTGACACTGTTCCCGTGGCAACAGCAATGTGCGTGCTGAAGACTGGTTTCCTGTTTGTTGCCTGTGAATTTGGTAACCAGTAAGTATTTTTGACTCTGTGTTACTCTTCTATTACTCAAGGGTAGAAATATGCATGTAAGCCTTGTGTGGATGAAAGTTATTCATTTGCACTACTGATCCACATGCTAAATAAGACATCTCTGAACCAAGGTCCTCCCTTTATTATGGGGTGAGTGCACACTGATATGAGATGAACAAACTTTTTCTACACTAAAGATAAATCATTCAATTATGCAACAATGAAACTATTAAATTTGATTTCGACTGTAGTATATGCCAATACCTATAAACACCTTTTCTTCACAGTTATTTGTACCAAATCGCTCATTTGGGTGATGAAGACGATGAGCCAGAATTCAGTTCAGCCATGCCACTTGAAGAAGGCGACACATTCTTCTTTGCCCCTCGACCTCTCAGAAACTTGGCGCTTGTTGATGAGCTCGATTCACTTTCTCCAATATTAGGTAACATATAACAAATATTAATTTCTTAAATGTAAACTAAACCTACCAGTATTGGTCAAATTTATCTTTTCAAATTGCTTATAAATCTTGTGTGAAAAATTATTAAAATTTGTAATATTAATAGACATTCAATTTTCAGCATGTCATGTGGCTGATTTAACTGGTGAAGACACACCACAAGTTTACTTGGCCTGCGGAAGAGGACCTCGCTCCTCATTGAGGGCTCTCAGGCATGGTTTAGAAGTGGCCGAGATGGCTGTCTCGGAACTGCCAGGCTCCCCTAATGCAGTATGGACCGTACGACGACATAAAGATGGTAAGTTTCAAAAGAAGAAATATATAACTTTTACATAGCTAGATATTTTGTAAGCTAAATTTTTCTAACAGATACATAGATTCATCATTTGGCATACTTTTGTAAAATAATCTTGTAATAAATGCAGGGTATACACAAAACAAGTAACCCTGAAAAGTAAGGGAGCTTAATGATTATAATTCTGGTCCGTGTTACTGATATACTGTGACGCTACAATAACCACTTATGAATGCTCCTCTTTATCAACAAGTTACTAATAAAACCCTGGTTGTTTGTTATACATAAACACCAGTGGTTTTTATTTTCAGAATCTGCTAACGGGCGATGAACAATTTGAAGTCCTCAGTGATGCACAGGTAGGCATCGGTACCCCATTCACTTCACTGGAGGCTGTCATCATATGAAGACACTTTTATTTTCAAGTTGGGCCCCTTGATTAAAATTCTATTAGTGTTTTCTCTTTGGTTGCAGATGAATATGATTCGTACATCATAGTATCGTTCGTAAATGCTACACTAGTACTCTCTATCGGTGAGACTGTTGAAGAAGTTACTGATTCTGGTTTCCTTGGCACCACACCAACTCTGAGCTGCCACGCTTTGGGCAGTGATGCATTGGTACAAGTTTACCCCGATGGTATCAGACACATTAGAGCCGACAAGAGAGTCAATGAATGGAAAGCTCCTGGCAAGAAGTCTATAGTCAAATGTGCTGTGAATCAGAGACAAGTTGTGATAGCATTGACTGGAGGAGAATTGGTCTACTTTGAGATGGACCCTGTAAGTAATCACTTCTACACATTTTTCTCGGGGGTTCGAGGATATATATCAATATCCCACATTTTACGGTTACCTTTGAAACTTTTTAGTAGAATTTACCTTATCCAAAAAATTGTATGTTTTGGCTTCATTAGTCTTCTTTTAATTGACTAAAACATATGTTTTATAATTTTACTTAGATTCATAAAAAATACAATAAGATATTATGGATTTCATTTAAAATTGATACATATCTGATATTCGAACCCTGATTTTTAATTCGACGTGTTTGCGAGACGTAGCCTTCGGGCCGTGTCTCGCGAGAGTGGTGCGTAGCTGTCTCTACAGTGATGGGCCCACAACGTCGTAGATCATGTCCGACTCCCACTTGTGGTCGAGGAGGGCACTTGGCATATTCCATAGCCAAACTGGAGTCGCTCAGACTGTGAAGGTGGCAAAACCATGCCATGGACAAATTTACAGTTGTAACACTTTATTTTAGCATTTATTTTTCGACAAATTGCAATTTTAATATTGGTTATATTTGGTTGGGTTAAACATTAAATAAGCTTTCACCTAACCCAACTCACTTCAAATAACAATAAATGCCTAACCTAACTTGTATGGAGTTCACAATATATATCAAAAGTTAATCTCACAAGATAAATCTAACAGTGCTTACAATTTTGCAGTGGCTTATATAATGACGATTATATTTGTACATCCTACAATATTGAACCTTATTTGCAGACAGGGCAGTTGAATGAGTACACAGAAAGGAAAAAGTTGTCATGTGATGTGTCTTGCATGGCATTGGGCTCGGTAGCAACTGGGGAGCAAAGAGCTTGGTTCTTAGCTGTTGGTTTAATTGACAACACTGTCAGAATCATTTCACTAGATCCAGCTGTAAGTACTTCTTATATTAAGTAATACTTAAAAAATAAAATTATTAAATGATGACACAAGGACACCACTGAATTAATGTGATTACAAACACCCAAAAATGCGTTATTCTAAAATCCCTGATATATTTATAAACAACTTAAGATACTTACCTTTCTGAAACATCAAATAGAATACAGTATTATTTTTTAGGATTGTTTAGCCCCTCGATCGATGCAAGCCCTGCCGGCCAGCCCTGAGTCATTATGTATTGTTGACCAACCATTTGAATCTGGTGCAAAGTCTGCCTTACATCTAAATATAGGATTAAGTAATGGAGTACTACTGAGAACAACTTTGGATTCTGTGAGTGGAGATCTAGCAGATACCAGAACAAGGTAAATAATAATATTTTGTACTTGTATAAAATAAAAAAAAAAACTTATCAATGATGTCAACTTTTATCGCTCCGTGTTTCATCTGAGAGACTGTGACGATCCATTAACCAGATCTGAGATAAAACAACTAGAAAAAGAAAATAAAAAAATGTTACCTACAGAATTACAAAACAATCTTTTGTTTTTAAGGTACCTTGGATCTCGTCCTGTGAAATTATTCAAAGTCAGAGTACAGTCAGCAGAAGCAGTATTAGCTGTGTCATCAAGAACATGGCTGGGTTACCAATATCAAAACCGTTTTCATCTCACACCACTGTCATATGAATGCTTAGAATATGCTGCAGGATTTAGCTCTGGTGATTAATCTTTATTACATTATTATTTCTAAAATTTTCATTTAAAACAGCTTTCAATTTATGAATGAAAAATAATACAATATTCAAGGCTGTGAAAGCAACAATGGTCTATTGCACTTTTGAAAGTTGCAATGCAATAAAAATATATTGATGTCATCATAAATCAATAAATCATTAATTTGTTTAACAACTTTTTTGAGATGTAAAATGCGCCATTAACTCTGTTTTGTAACAAAATGTTGGTTAGGCCGTTGTTGCTCTCACCCCATTAGATGTCGACGTATTATCAAAGCGCGTCTTTCGGGATGCGCTTTGTTAGTGGCGGAGTGTAGCTGTTTGATACAGTGATGAAATCCGCAGCGTCGTAGAACATGCCGCGCTCTCACGGGCGCAGCACTCGGCATATTCCATAGCCAAACTGGAGCCGCTCAGGCTGTGAAGGTGGCAAAACCATGCTGTGGACAAACAAAAAAAATTTAAATTAAAAAAGAAAAAAAAAAACATTTTTATTCCATTAATTAACCATTTCTATCCTTTTTCAGAACAGTGTACTGAGGGTATTGTAGCAATCTCTTCAAACACATTAAGAATTTTGGCATTAGAAAAATTGGGGGCTGTATTCAATCAAACCTACCTACCTTTGGATTATACTCCAAGGAAGTTTATCATCAACTCTGACAATAACCAGATTATCATCTTAGAAACTGATCACAATTCATACACAGAAGAAATGAAGAAGCAAAGAAGGTAAATTTCTTATTTTTTCAATATAATGAATACTTCGAATTTATTAATTAGTTCTAAATGATGACAAACATCACACTAGTACCTGAATTAACTGTTGATACTCCTGCAGTACTGATTTAACTGTAAAAGAATACAATAAATATTTTTGTATTTTAAAGCAATTAAATAATCTGTTAAAATGTTTTGTCTAGAGTTCAAATGGCACAAGAAATGCGCGAGGCCGCTGCAGGAGGGGGGCCGGAGGAGCAACAACTGGCCAATGAAATGGCTGATTCCTTCCTTTCTGATGTCTTACCTGAAAATATATTTTCGTCTCCAAAAGCCGGAGCAGGTTAGTTACTTTATTTGCTAGAATGGCCACATTCTCTGGGCAAGAGCAGAATATGTTATGAAGCAGTCTGACTCTAATCGGGTGTGGCCAGATTATATCCATGCATTAATCCCAGATAGCCCCTTTGTAAGCTATTTGATTCAAGCATTGGAAACATTTCTTTTTTTAAATGATTAAACAGTAGCAAATGGTTTGTTTCACTAATAATGCAATTTTAAGGCAGGTGTTAAGCTTGGTATTTGTACAAATTATTTTTGTGCAAAAAGCAATAAGCAAATGTTATAATGAATGATATAAGTGTAAAACTGATTTAGTACACTGTCTGTGTTGTATGTATTTTGTTGTATGAGACTGACAGCTGAAGCTTGTTTTTATTGTTAGGTCCAAACTATTGACTACACTAAGAATTATGCGGCGTAAAAAC
>DVVJ01000179.1:0-18182 GCA_018234505.1 Junonia neildi neildi
CGCACGCTCACGTCGTGAGTATCATATACAGCGTCGCGTACTACCTGTGCCACCTGTACTCCGCGTCCTACCCCGCGCCCACGTACTACGCGCACCTGGCCTGTCTGCGCGCCCGCACGCTCACGTCGTGAGTATCATATACAGCGTCGCGTACTACCTGTGCCACCTGTACTCCGCGTCCTACCCCGCGTCCCATCAGGCCGCCATCAGGCCGCCATCAGCACGGAAAACGGAGAGGTTGCGGGATCGCTTTCGCAGCACGTCCGCTGCCCCTCTCGTGGCTGGTGGAGTACGTCTCAGAAGGGCGAAGAATGGCCTCGCCCTCCCCACACCCCTCACTGGGGCGTACACCGGTAGTCCGGGGCCATAACCGGACCGCGGTCCTCTGAGAGGGAGTGCCCTATTTATTCCGCCCCGGGCACTGGGTCTTGGAATCCACCGGGTGGGATCGTCCTTCTTCTAAGCCCGTCCAGAATGTTCATTTTTTTTAATAAAATATAGCGGCAAACGAGTCCCATCTGATGTTTAGCGGCCAATATAAATCTAACTTATAGACACCAAAATGAGAGATTTTACAGTAGTGCTGCCGATCTTCGGGCAAAAATATAAATGTACACTTGACGCTTGACAAGTCTCGAGCTATAATTAATCTAATTATGAATTTATGATATTTTTATTTCAGTGGAGATCGTTTCAACAACGCAGAGTTAGAAAGACAGCCCAAGAGACTTCGTGTGTTGGACAGGATGCTGCAATACAGCCGCATGTTCTATGTTTAAATTATGCACAGAGAAAAGTGCGTAATTTCTGACGTTTCGTTCGTATAAATATTATGTAATCAAAATTTGTGTCAACATATTAAATTATGGATTTTAAAATCTATATTAGTAGAGTAAAAAGTAGTAGTTAGTAGAGAATTAAATTTCTTATTTTTTACTAATTTAATAATTATGAGAAAAGAAATTTAAACGTAAAAAAAAGAACTTCAAACCTCTATAAATGCGTTTGTCATAACTAAGTCCGACATGTCAGTAAAATGTCATGTCATTCAAAAGCCCTTTGGAGGCTTAGTTAAGAAATAGCTAATGTATTAAGGTCATACATTCGATGTTAACAAAAAAAAAAACACTTTGTGAAGACGTATGAACGTTTTGCAGTTTTTTCATCAAATATTTTTTATACAAATTTTCAATTCCATAAGCGTAGATTTGATAGACGTAGATTTTCTTGGCATATATTTAAACGGGCAGTTTTAAATTCATTTTTTGGGCAGTCAAATTAATACAAACGTCAGTTTATAAAATGGTTTAATACATTGCTTAAAATTGCTCGAAGCTCGCATGCGGACTGTTGAAAAATCTACGTACCTAAATTATACGTCATTTTGGAGGTAGAGGTTTAATTTTTTACTATATTATGTAGTATAGCATTACGGATATATCGCACCCGTGAAAGAAGAGTCAACTAATTCAAAATATCTACCGCTTCTAAAATTGCTATAATGTCTAAAGTTTTAAAGTGCATTTTCAGGTACACACATTTTTTGACTTGGGTGACTCTTCTTCTAGGGTCGCGATATCGTAACCTGAAAGCCAAAACTACTAACGCGCCACGGTTTCCTGTAGCGCTTTAATAGTTTTGGTTTTCCAGTGACGATATAAAAGTAAATTAAGTAAAGTAGCCTTCATCATTTAGCATTAACACAAATTTTCAGCTGTACCTACCTGTATCGCTGATCGCTGTTTTGACAGACCTTTGTTTTAATTGTCCTAAACGTACTTACGTATGTAATTCATCAATAGAACTGACTCAGGAGTATGTAACAAAAAAAATGATTACTAGTATATATCTCTTTGAGTCTATATGTCTAAACCTTTTAGAGCGGTGATTTAAACAATTACTTATATTCTCTCTAGCAGACTGCCCCGACTTCACACAGGAAATCCTATCTTTTTTGAAAACTTTTATTGCCTATATAGGATTGGAATTCAATATTAAAAGACAAGTATAAGTAAGTAATAGACTTTTAATATATTTTCGGATTAAAAGAATATCAAAAGTTGTATTTCCTCAGTTACTTACTCATTCCCGGTGAATATAGGCATAATAGCCTAATAGTGTAGCTTCCCAACAGTGAAAGAATTTATCAAATCGGTCAAGTAGTTTTGGAGCCTATTCAATTTAAACAAACAAACAATCCAATCTTTCCTCTTTATAATGTTAGTGTAGATTTTAGGAATGATCAGAAACCAGGGTAGTGAAATTTTTGTCTATGTTTTTCTATTTTTTTGTTATTTGATGTTAAGGTTTCCCCGCGTGTCCCCACAAAATATTAAATAAACAATTTGAAATAGCATGGTGTCAACTCTCGTCAAAGAATTCGTTGTAAAATGAATCTTTGAATGGTTAGGAACTCTGCAAAGATTCCTCCATAGACGGCACCACGGTCGCTTAGGCCTTAGACCGTTGAATCATGCAGTAGTGTAGCTATGTTAATAGTTAACTAATTTATAAGTTGTAATAGCGTTATTTAAAATACGACACTTTTTCTTGGCAATCTATAAAACATCTGATAATAAAGTCAAATCTCAAAGAATCCAAAGTAATTATTGTTTTATTTTTTTAAAGAAGTTTAATTCCTTTTAGAAATAGATATGCTTAAAAAGAGTCTTATGTTTTTAGGATCGACGCATGTTGATACTTAAGATTTTTTTCTCTATGGCTTGCTTAATCAATTATGTTGCGATTAATAAACAATCTAACTGCACTCGTTAGCTTGTCGCTGTTTTTATGCTCTTTAAATAAGTTGGATGTATTAAGAATTTATTTTTCAGCGAAATAAGTAGGTATGTAATTGTTTCGTTTGATAGATCGATTAATAAAATTAAATAATTATTCATAACTTTTGTATACAAGGTGAAAACTCAAAGAATTATTCTGCAAGGTTTCTTAAATCAATACTTACGTTTGTAAAAGTTGTTTTTTAAGGAATTTTTCTCACTAACAATAAAGTCAGCTTAAAATATAATTTCATTTATATTTCCCAGCAGTTGTTGTAATACGAATGTTTCTATAAAAAATTATTATTTATTTTTGTTGAATAAAAAGGATTACTGTTTTTGTTGATGAACAAGCTGGAGCCTGCGACTTCGTCTGTGTCAAACAATTTTAAGGGTTTTTATTTTTTCCCGCAGAACACTTATCCCTTTTTATAAAACAAATAGAAACTTAAATTTATTTGTGTGTATGGATTTTATTTACTACCTCAATATAAGGCATATTGGTGATCACTTTTAACTATAATTTGTAATTTTGATAATAAAAACATGTATTAAAACATTTCACTTTTTACTTCATTATTTGAGAATATCTTGTGTCAACCTGTTGCAGACAATGGCAATATCTAATAGGTATTTAGAGAGTTTTAAAGTTTTTTGTAAGATCGCTAGATTTTTTCATTATGTACATATTATGAAGTATTACTTTCATGTAAAGCTTTAGCTTTCTTTACCTGTTGATAGTTTTTATGTTTTCAAGACTTGATGTTAATTTATTCGAAGGAAAGGGTAAATCAAAAACATATCTGATTAACAAATCGTGGATATTTATTGAAATAAAAATAATAAAAATGAAAAATAATAAAAACAGTTCATCTTTCACGTAGTTACACAATAAAATTTGTCTTATTCGTAATTTTTTTTTCTATTTCGTCTCCTTTTGTCGTCCTTTACCTTAAATCTATATCCCTCCACGAAGAAAGTATAAATTTAATATTACCACAGTATTAATTTAAACAATTAATTTACGTATTTGTACTAGTAAACTACATCTACAGTTTCGTAGAGAGGTGAGGTAATAAATACAATAACATAAAATTATAGTTTGATAATAAATAAAGCGACAAGTATAGCGTTTAGTTTAATTTGATATTCACTTTTACACTTAGCTACTTTTATTATTTTATCAACAAGCGATTATGCGTAGTATAAAGATTTTTCGTAGCTAAGTGTAAAAAGTTAAAACTTATAAGTTAGGGCCTGTCGAAGTAACATAGTAGGTACAAGTCTACATTACCTAAAGAGGCTCTAAGCATAGATATAACAAAAGGAGGTCGATTCAGGAGACAAAACGGAGTTATCTATTATAATTTACTTATTATTATCTAATATAAATTCTATCATAATTTACATTAAGTACGTATACTGAAAGATTTCACGCTTGGACTAATTAAGGTACAATTCTTCCACAAATCACATGAAAACATTTATTTATATATAAAAAAAAACAAAACTGGAATATTTTTTTTCAGTCTTAATAAAATAACTCGCTTTCATTCGGTCGAAATAAAAGCGCGGAAATAAAGATCAAATGCCTCACAAGATATTAATTTAATAAATTTTAACACTAATTAAATATAGAAGTACCTTGTTGGTAATAACGCCTACCAGTAACGATACCAATTTTGATTTCTACAAGTCTAATTATCGATTAAAGGAAACTCACCGTTCTCGCCGAAAAGGAATTTATAATTTTCGAAATATTGTTGTCTATAAATTATATGAACATCAATAGGTAGGTACTCGATTTACATATTACACTTATGATCGTATTTACAAGTTCTAACTAGGATAGGAAACATTTGCTTTGTATTTTACATAATATCCTAAAATTACGAAACAACTTACCTAAATACACAATGCTAGATAAGATCTTAGAAAATACTGAAAAACCGTTTTAATTGACGCTATACACAGCTTAACAACTAAACGTACTATACTGTATAAATCAACGTAGCTAACTTTGGCATTGGTTTCTTTTTACAATCAATAAACATGTCAAAACAATGTTGAAAATACGTAACGTAAAGATCGTACAGCCTCCGAAGAAAATAACCAAAACTAACACCAACAACACAACGGAAATTATTAACACTGGCTCACACAAAAGATATGTCACTAAAGGTATCTATAACTTACATTAATGCCCTTCGATGCTAGGATTTTTGGGCTCATATTGCAATGTTTGATATTTATATTAAATAGTAATTTCGTCACATTCATTCCTTAAGACTAGAAATTGAACAAATGCCGACCCCAATAACATTTCGTGCTCAGGACGTAATTTAAGAGGTACAAACAACGAAATATATCTGAAAATGAGACCTAGAAGATCTGGCTGGGCGGCGCAGGTGGTGGCAGGCGGAGGCCACCCCAGGGGTAGAGTCACGACGCCTCATCACGACACGCATTAGAGTCATCGGATAAAGCGAGAGGAGCACCATTACTTTGATTCACAACACACTTACGCATATGTTTCTCGAGCGTCGACGGCACTGAGAAGGGCATTTCACAGAACCTGCAGCGGTACACGTCCTTGCCGAGCCGTCCATGCGTCTTCATATGCCTCGTCAGCTTCGAGCTCTGCGCGCATGCGTAGGAACATAGTTCACATTTGTACGGTTTCTCGCCGGTATGTGATCTCCGATGTACAGTCAAGTTAGAACAATTCTTGAACACTTTCCCACAAAATTCACAAGTGTCATTGCGGCGTCCATCCTTTGATTTTAGAAGAGGATTCTGTAGTAGGCCATTACTACTATTTTTAAGTCCGTCAAAAATGTTTTCAGGGGGTCGCTGTGCGTGTAATGTCGGCAGCCACCACCCTTCTCCTCTTTCCATGTCTAACTTCATTCGTTTAGATGCTTCAAAGGGATTCTCGAAAGGGTTGAAGAGTGGATGTGGTTGGGGAGGCATCTTAGCGAATTCTTCTTTCAGGCGTAAAGCAGCAGTAGGCGGCATGCCATTTGGCTTATCACCTGGTGGACCATTATTATTATCACGGTCTTTCGCGAGTTGCCATTTTAGTGAATTACCAGATTCCTGAAGCGCTTGTTTAAAAGCTTCGCTGTATTGAGCAATATTAGATAAGCCAAACTTGTCCATAAGTTCACCAACCACAGAAGCAGAAGGTGGATGAGCAGATATAGCAGGAGTTTGTTTTCGAGGTGGAGCAGAAGGTGCACTACTGTTAGACACTGTAAGGTCCTCAGCTTCTTCAACGTCTTCCCCATCCTCATTTTCCTCTTCCTCTTCTCCATCTAATTCTTCATCTTCTAAGTCATCTTCAGAGTCATCCTCCCCAGTATCACCACCCGATTCACCATCTTCAGCGTTAGCATCAGAGCCCCGGTGAATTTTCATGTGCTTTTTTAATTTTGAATTCTTTTCAAAAGCCTCGTCACATTGATTACATTTGAAAGGTTTTTCGCCGGTATGTGTACGGCGATGGACTATTAAGCTATTTTCAAATCGGAATTTCTTTCCGCAGAATTCGCAAGTATGAATCGCTTCATCATTATTTCTTTTTGGAGGTGTCGAAGAAGGCCGTTCTGGCGGCGGCGCGTCAGCTGTCTGTGGTTCAATACGACGTTCGGGGGAAATTGAACTGTGAGGCCTTATGGCTTCTCGAGGGGTGTCCACCGTACCGGGTCCGGCGCCCGCCGGTGGAGTCTGGCCGACTCGGGAGGGCGACGGGGAAGCGAACGGAGGAGAATGCTTCCTGGGGCTAGGAGAGCTCGAATTGCCTGTGGCCGCCCCTGGACTGGTCGTACCGGCCAGTTGCCGCAAGCGCTGCGAGTAAAAATCCAGCTGGGGTTCTAAAGAAAGGGGTTGAGATACGGGTGGTGCTCTTTCCCGTCCCGTGAGGGAGGTGGGAACAACAGGCGGTCGATCCGCTGGCGATGGAAATGCCTGGTGTGGAGGAAGAGAATTTGCTGCAACAGCCGCTGCTGCTGCCGCTAAATTGAGCCCATGGTGACGAAATTGTTCCGAAACTAATTGTTCCATTCGAAATCGGTGATCATGGTGATTTGGTCGTGCAAATAATGGTGTCGGAGGCACTGACGGGTGAGCCAGTGGTGGCAAGCTACCCGGTAGTGGCATGCGCAATAGTCCACCAACGCCAAAAGGGGAATGCATGTCTGGTGGTGGCAACAGCGGATGATGGCGTAGAGAAGGCGGCGGAAGAGGCGCACCAGTAGAGGAGCAGCCCGAACTCGAAGAGGACGTACTCGACGACGAATGGTTTTGTTTGCTCGGAAGCTGCTGCGGCATGCTCTCGACGTATATTTTCACGCCGTGCACATGTTGAACGTGCTGCACTAATCGCCAGGCGGAATGTACGCGCGCCTTGCAAGTAGAGCAGACGTAGTTGCTCGGTTCTGTAACAAGGAAAAATACACGTTAAACTCAGAAATGAAAAAGATAGACGCTTTCCGATAGAAGATATACCGCAATATTAACGCGGGCAAAGTGTCTAGTAATAGCTCTCACATATCGTAGTATAGGCCTAGGGTGGGCGCGTGGAACGAATGCTAAGCAGGAGGTCCACGGGCCCGGTACGTCGGCAGCCGTGACTGATAGCCCCTCCGTGTCTCGGGTGATTCATGCACCTCTAAAATCTTATGAAATATACGCACGCCGGAATCACGTACACACGCTTGGGTTAAGAATGTTGATATTGAAATCTATACGTAACACTATCGCGGTATGAGAAAAATGAATGGTTAAGAAACGACAAAGTTCTAAAAAAAGAGAAGAAAAATCTTTTTTATAGATTGAACATTATCCAATTAAACGATAAAAGAATACAACGAAACGAGCGTTTTATTCGTTTAATATCTTGTAATACGATTATGCGATCGGTGGTCAAGGCCCGTGGCAAGCTGCGCCTTTAGTTTTGACAGTAATTTGATTGCTCATTGTCAGACCGAGACGAATTTTATCGTGGACACAATTATATAACGTTATGTTCCAACGCGTTTTTAGTGATGGGAAAAAGTAAACCGGATTATCGAAAAAGTTTTCAATAAATAAACAACTGCTTAAAGCATTAATAGTAATAGTTCTTATAACTTTTCCTACCGCAATAGATGATGTACTGAAATGTTTTTATTCGAAATATTCTTAGAAGTTTGAACTAACGGTATTGATGATTGTAAAGACTATAATATATTCAAAGGTACGAGCAACACCCGAGTGAGATTATAAAAGCGCAATGCTATCGATAAGAAGTGATCATCACTATGTGGGCGCGGCGATAACCGATCTCGAATGTTAAGACGATTATTGAAATGTAACGGTCAGAGTGTGCTGTGACCGACCGGAAAAAATCGTTTATACAACATGCTCTTTAAGCATAAGAAACTGTATTGGTAGGCATTATTTTTCTATATACATCACGTTCCTTAAACATAAAGAACATGTAGGCGTTATTTTACAGGCGTAGCGCTTAGACAACTCGTAAACGAGTGTTTACGAGAATTTTTCTGATTTCAGTTAGAATTATTAGTATAAAAATATCTACAACAAAGGGGAAATTAGATAAATTCTTGAACATTTGATTCGTAATAGCGTGGCTTCTTTTCTTTCTAAATCCTTATTTTATTTATTTAAAGATTTTTTTTTCAATTTGTTTCACGCTGTATAAGCCACAGTAAACGATATCAATATATTTTGACCTTTCTGTTCGACCATTGTTCATTGTGTCCAGCTAAGCCAACGTATGAGACTGTATTAGATATTAGATACATTAGAAAATAATTTTATGTATTAGATAATCCTTGTTACATTTTTTAAATTAAGTTTTTCGGTAGGTATTTTATTAAAGTTGAAGTTAAATTGATATTTAAAAACGCATTTTTTTCAAGTTTACGTGTTTGATATACATATATGTATATGTAACTGTAGTAATGTACCTACATACGCTGCCACTAATATTTGAATATTTGTGTTATTTAATGTGAAGAAAAATGTATCAAATTTATTATGAATAAATGAAATCTATAGGTTTTACTGTTTACTTAACATGATTATTGTCACGCATACAATGATCTGTTATAATAAAACCGAATTCAATAATAGAAAGAAATATTAGTTGATAGTTGCAAAATAATAATGTATTGAATTTATCTATAATAAAAGTTAGCTTTAATTGTACCATTTAGCGAAAATACGAGTACATCAAAATACTGAAGAGCGCCCAACCACGGAGTTTATAATACTTTCCGAAACCAAGAAATTGTATCATAAAAGACATAAAAGACTATAACTATAAAATTTAAAAATAGCCCATCCAATCCTATTGAATGAAACTTTAATTCGATTAGAAAAGCAATATTTTTTATCTGTGATTACAAACCGATGCTCAGCTTACTCGGCGAGTAATTTCGTAGAGATAAGATCGTTTTCTAGTGATAATAGTGATAATTAAACAATAAGCGTGTGGGTAAGGATTGGCCGGTTTTTGAATGGGATTTGACTGGCTTAGCATGTCTTGTCTAGTTGATGTTGTTGGTACGGCTTTGGGATAGAGAAAAATCGATTTGTCTGTTTAAATGTTATGATTGTTTAGTGTTTGTTTATGTTGTTCGTGTTAAGAATTGTAATAAAATATACTTATTGTATTAAGCAATTTCTAATGCATAAGAAGAAGAGAAAAATTTGATTGCTTAACGGGCGTAATTTGTGGAAAAATTAAAAAGATTTTTAAAATCTTTCACAAACAAAACTTTGTACAATTCCGACGATATATCAAGTTACTCAGTATGTTTTGTTATTTTACAATTTAATTTACTTATTAAGTGACTGTCGCAATACACAAATCAATATAAAGCCTTCGCTCAAAGCCGCGGAAAAAGATAATTTATAAATGTAAAGCGTTTTTTAAAGCTACATGGTTAAATTTTGTTTCTCTGTAATCAATCGTAATACCTATACGAATATGATGCACGTTCTAAAATGTTATTAAGACAGTTAAAGGTATAACCATTATAACCTCTAAATACCGTGAAAATTCTAAGGTTAGGAGCAGTTAAAGATGGAGTCGCTGGGTTTAACAACCGTTTCGATTTCAAAAGGCAATCGTTGATTGTGGACATTGTAGGAGAACCAGTGGGGGTGAAATTTTTAAACGCCACCCGTCTGGACCCTCCCTAGGGGGTGGCTTAACCCCGGACAGTGTGTTAACCATTATAGGTTTTTTTTTCGCTATTTTTTCGTACAATTATTTTTTACGAAACCACCAATGAACGTGTGAAATGGTTTTATATTTTTGCGTATTTTATGTTTAAAAAGTTGGTATTTTATTTTATTTAAAGAATTTTTGTTTGAAAGCTGTTGGAGATTTTAGAGAGTTTAAATCCGTTAAGCGAATTTTATCTTTTATATAGAGTCGTTTATTTTATTCGTGTTTTACTTTAAATTACTTGAACTAAGTTATTTTTAAAATACATATAAAAATTTATATTTAATTTTATAGATAAATTTTCTTATTATAAAGCTTTATTTTGCATACATTTCGGTTTATACAAGAAATTGTCGACTTTAACAATTAAACGTTATAAAATTAAAAGTTTTAAGGTCATTGAGTCCTTACTTTATTACGAAATGTTCTTTGTTTTAAAATGCCTACGTCTTCTCCAGGGATTTTAGCTTTTACTTAATTAAATTAAATCTGTTAATCGACAATAAATCGGTAATTAAATTTAGGCCTTATATATAGTACTTACTGATAGACAGTGTTTTGCATTTGTGATATTTAGGAGCTTATAGGGACCTATTACGGCATGATTTTAGGAAAATCATTTCATAATGAAAAAATCAGCTTTCTAAGTAAAATAAGGTGATAAAATATAACAACATTTAATTAATCTCATTGTGCATATCAAGTTTATGAGTTGATTCGCATCTTAATGTGAAAGACGTGCGCCCAAGTATTTATCTTTTGCAGTGATGTGACTAGCGAGGCTCAAATGTTAATTTTTATGCGCAATACTGTTATTTGTGTATATTTAAATTAGTTAGACGAGAACTATTAACCGTTTCTTGTGAATAAGTAGCTTTACATAGTGATGTAATAACAATTTTTCGAAAAAAAAGACAAACTATGAAAATGATATACGAGGAGGTATTTACGTGTTTTTAATTAATGTATTTTATATAACTTAAAAACTAACAAAAAAAAAAAACTCCAAACAAAAAAATCTCAGCCTACAAGTACGAAACAAGCAAAAATTCGAAAAAGAACAAAAGTGGCAAATGACATGCGCTTGTATCTAGTCCGTGTACGCGAAAATAAAGTCATAAAATTTAAAGCGAGTCTTGAAAAATCTGAATATAGTACGTATAAAACATTCGGCCGGAAGCCGCCGGCGCTGCATCCGGAGGCAGTTGTTAGCGCCCCGGCGCCTCTCGCGGACATCTAGCTATAGTTTACCCCCTGTCACCCCCTTACAAGGATTGCAAGCATTTTCCTTAACTGCTGGCTTATTATTATTTTTTTCAGTGACATTTTTTAGGTTTTATTTTTTTATCTGTTTTTAGGATCGTGTTGTTAATTGGCTTTATGTTAAAGACGAGTCAGTCATTACAAATATGAATTTTGTATAAAAAAAATTATAATTAAAAGATAACCTGTTCATTTGAAACGAATGTAAACAATCTTAACGAGACATTGTAGTATAAAATTATTCAAAATCGAAATAAAAACAAACATCACCAGCACTCATAACAAACGAATTCCAAACACAATACCCTACTACCTATATTCCTAATTTGCCCCCCAATTACTCGTTAAAAAGGCGTCCTATTTTCAAGCCATGCGATATTTATAAGCGGCGCTAGATCGACTTGTTATGCGGCGGATGTCCGTCGCCGCTGAATGACCGCCTTCCCCTTCCGCCCCCACCCGCGCCCCGAACGGTGCAAATTGTGACCCATAACCGACGACATGTTGCGGTATGAAAAATAAAAATTTGAGTAAAATGGAACGCAATTTATGCGACACGCTTTATTTATGCCCCGCGATATATTTTTTTAGTGCTTTAATCAAAATATTATGTGTGTATTATTTTTTTTGTTTTTATTTTCTTGTTGTACATGTTTTAATATTAATATGATGATACTATATTTTTGAAGTGATTCTAAGCATCATATTATTTATGGTTTCATTAATTATCGCATAGATACGGTAAACCGTAAACCGTTTCTAAATATTTTCAAACTTGCATGTCAAACTTTGTTGATGATAATTAACATGTCTTTAAATCATTATTTTATGTATTTCCTACATTATTATTCTCAATTAATATGATTCAACCCGTAATAATGAAATAATATACGCAATAAAAATCCATTTAAAGCAGTTTCAACTTTTAGAATATCACATTCTATTTAAAGAATATTAAGACCTATAATCATATACAAATATCTCAGAAGATATGACGCACTTAGTAATAGTCGATGTCCTCCAGGTCATAACTAAAATAATAAGATGACCGATTCGACCGAGCGTATCTTGAGTACACAAGTGTTTTCACGTTCAACGGAATGTCAAATTAAATATGTCTAATTTATTTGAATCTAGATGGCTAAAATTGTTTTTGTAAAATTATTTTTTATATAATTTAAAGAAACGAATATGTGGATTTATTTGATAAAATTAATATTCAGTAAATAAATTAATTTCGAAAATTGTATGTGATAATAACCCCACGCCGATGTATGACGGGTCAATTAATAAATGTACTAATGAACAAGCACATACAAGAACTTTCTTACATGATTTGAGTTGTATTTTTAATGACCTTCAACCAAAATTACGGTAATTTTGAATCAATTAGGGCGTTTATATGTACAATGCGTTACACCGCACCCCGTGAAACCGTGATTTCAGTAAACTATCGCCTTACTTCGCAAATTGTTCTCGCCCTCCTAATATCAGTTCCGCCTTAGCTGGGCGTGATTTTATTAATAGGTACATTATAATTTTATATTAAACAATTTTTTTTTACCAAAAAATCTATATACCTTTATAATATTGTAAAATATACTTTACTAATTATAGGCCTTTATATTAACGATCAACAATGATGAAAACATTTGGCCTGTTAGGTATAAAAAAACAATGTAAACTAAACGAAGATTACTTAACTCGTAATTATTTTTCAACTTCGAAATAGACTATCACAAATATCAAAAGTCAATGAGCATCAATTAACACTGATAAATGACATAAAAAATATAGTAAATACAAAAAATAAACAATCCGAAATCTTATGAGACACGAATGTGATATCCGAAATTGGTCCGCTGTCTTTACCCAGATGCGGGGGGCTATTTTAAACTCGTAATAACCGTTGTCGACACGTGTGGAGCGACCATTACCACATATTACAAAAAATGGAGGAAAAACAATAAAATGCGAAGGGGAGTGAGGGACATCAAAGTGGACGCGGTTTAAAATTGATTCCGAGATACAATGTCTTTGGTGTGTTTTCGTTAATATATTTTTAAGATGTGGTAATCGTTTCGAGATATTATGTCACGATTTTTTAAGAATACTTGTAAAGTTCAATTCGTTTTAAGATAATGGAAGCAAATTTTAAATATAATTTAGGTATCATCATTAATTTTAATATTTTAAATCCTGATGACAAGAAATGCATAGGTACAGTAATTGAAGGATAAGGAATGCAATAAACAACCTAAAACATCAATAGAAATCCTAAATTTTAATTAACGAATTCTGCAGACCGGTCAATACAGACAGACCCCATGTCCAAACCACAAAGCAACTATGACAGCTATTCAATACACCCACTCGCAATCAATACATCCAACAGTCCTCCAAAAATTCCTAACCTAGGTCCCCTATCTGATGCTAATATTTGATAACATCAGAAATATTGATAGAGATACTCGTACACCAACCGACAGAAACCGTTGCAAAGCAATCTATCATAGACTAAATCTATGATATATTTACACACAGTGAATGCATTATCACCATTCCTAAATCAGCTATCAACGGACTCTTTTCACTAAAAGGGTGAGCTCCACTATAGAAAAGGTTGACCCTTCATAAAGACTTATCACCTCATATACAAAATAAGGTTGTACTAATCCAAAAAGTTTCGACGGAAAAACGATTTTAAAACCATGCGTTTTGGGGTCAATTTCCATCGACGGAAATCCCGAAGATGGGATCTATTGGAAGTCAGCGGTAGTTTTTTCTCAACAATCTCGTCTCGGACTTAACTTACGTTATCTCGCCCACGAATGTCACAAGGAATAGAAACCCGCACATACATAATAAGGACGATATTTCTAAAGAAATTTAAATTTGCCCGCAAAGGTCCCGAGATAGGATTAAAGATTGGGCGTCGAGATGGCCCTTTGTGGCCGACCCTTAAGAAAACATGTCTTGATATGGAAATATCTAAGACGGGACTTAGCGAGAAATCATTTACGGGGGCGATCAAGGAAACGGTCTATGAATGCGTAATTAGTGTACAAATACAAGAGATTTATCTGAATCGGGGACCCGTTGCGCCGCTTTTGTGGTAACGTTTATTTTGCATGAGAGGATAAGTAAAAAGCTTTGTTATTTAGACTCCGCTGACCGGCCGTTTTACGATGCGGTCGACCGTGCACTTTCGAGTTTAAAAGGATAATTTTTGTAAGCGGACATCGTGATAGGGGAATTTTAAATGTCGACTTTGAATCAATATAAAAGTTTAATCACGAATTATAAATTCATCCTAAAAAGGGAATCCGTACTAAGTCAATATTTAATGAGGCAAGTGTCCACATGATTTGAATTCGAAATACGTATAGCTCAACAATCCTTCATTAATTTGTAGAAAGAAAAAACACACTGGACCCAGTGTACACCTGATCCAATATTTACACTGATACAAATAATGACGGCCATCGGTTCTCGCGGGTTATTGTAATGATAATGACTGCAAAGACGTTTTGTGGACATAATGTATACGTGGAAAAAAGTGTCATTGTTAAAACATTAGCATCGTTTTAATCAAACATATGTATGGAAATACCAGACCTGGTTGTGACTAAAACATTTAAAACGCTATTGCATATTTTACTGTTCATTACATACATGTAAGTAGTTATGTATAGTCTAAATTTAACCTATTTCAACTAAGTCAAAGGACACGCGATAGGCACGAGACAATCTTCCCCTCACCTTTACCACAGCGACATGTCACATCTAAAATTAAAACCCACTTATTTAAAACCCGCCACTTAGCTACCTTCCCGTGTGTACAAAAACTAAAAATATCCTCGACCATTGTGTCACAGTCAAAGAAGTTCCGTAGGTCACGGAGAACGCATGAGCGTGTACGTGTCAGAAGCACGCCAAACATTTTTTATCTTTGAAAAAATTATAAAAAGACCGCCTCTTACAATGGAACCTCGGTAGCATCTTTGACAATTATAATATCAAAATCTGACTCGTATGTGAAATGCCGTTAATGACAGCGAGATATCCCGCAACATTGAACTCTAAAAGTATAGAATAACCGCTGAATATTCAAATGCCGGCTCACAAAACCTCGGATCTTTTGTAAACGTCGCAGTCATGGTTAACATAAGGGTCATCACAAAAGGCACTAGATAACAATGCGCGCACGTCAATCGTGCGTTCATGCAAATAATTTTTTTCTTCAAAGCATCCCCTTTATCTGTTCATAACGCGATAGGGTTAATTAATACGTACAAAATAATACAATTTAAATTAAGATCCCTTTTTACGTTGGCACGAGGTCGGGATTTAACTGTCACCGATAGAATTATTTTATTTATGTCACAATAATTCAGAGTCTAGTAGATTTATAGATGCGTTCGTATTGTCTTTGATATCAATAATTTAATATAATGTGATATTTTATTAAACAGGACCCTCATGCTTTATTGAATATAGCTGGTTTGACAGCTCACTCGAAGGGGTTAATATGAACGTTTAGGATAAACTCAATAAGCCGAAACAACTGGCGTTGAAGCGGAACCTGCAATTGACATTTCGATGATAGCGCAATCCGAAATAGCATTGTGACAGCAATGTCTGTATGCTATTTTAATAGTTTCCCTTCATTGATCTTTTAATATCTGGGCTAGGTTAGTAGAAATTTTTGTTTCGGTAGCTGCTTAAAACAATTTGTGCGAGCTCTCGTTATTTACTGTTACCGCTTAAGTTGTAGTGGCTTACAAAGCAGTTGACAAAATGCGGGTCGAAAATTTTGAACGGTGCGCAATTTTCGGGTTTAAGAAAGCTTTTGTTGTGCAACGGTTTAATACAAAAGTGTCAAATGACGGCACATCTGCTCGCACAAAGGGTTATGCTCGGATAGATTATTTTTCGAACCACCCCCGCAAGATTGTTCGGTTATACAGATGTTCCGAGTTTCTGCTTCTTTTAGCTAACTTCCATGGCGAAAGGATTAAACCAACTATCTTATCAATATAATCGGATTCGAACTATTAAAAGTCACCATCACCTGGTGACTTCTGTTATTTTCGACAAAGATGTATTGCATCGTCAATTTCATCATCTGATCTTTTGTGTTTTCAATTTTATGTTTATTTTACATTTTTTAAAGATTTTTCGAAGAACTTATTTTCAGTTATTGACATGGAACACCCTATTGGTCAATACTCGTACGTGTGCAATGTGACAGTGTGACGAGATTAGCTATCGAAAATGTATGATCGTATGATGACGTAAGCAATCTATAAATGGCCGCTGGTATTGTTATTGTGTAACATCTTGCACAACAAAGGACAAAAGCTGAACGCTACGATAAAATTGTCTCCAAAGACCAAATCCTTTGAAGCTGACAGTGGACAGAAATCATTAATAAAATCCTAAACGCTTTACAAAGAAAATGCGATGACATAAGCATTTTAAATAAATCGTGATCTAAACTGCTTAGCATTTTATCCGGGAATATGTCACAGCTATTAAATGTGATTGTTAGTGCTATTTAGGTCTTTGATTGGATTCTTCTTGTTAATAAACAAAAAATTGCTTAGATTTTCGATATAATTGCTATTGTGAACTTACCACTATGCATAGTATTGGATTCTGCGTCTGCTACTTCGGTTCTTGATTTCTTCTGGTCCTCAGGGGATCCCGTAGTATCCATATGTTCTTGTTTAATTTTGGGTTTAATGTCTTCGTCAGGGGAACTTGACGGCATAGGTGAAGTTGACGCTCTTCTCTTAGGTGTCGAAACTCCAGCGTCAGCTTCTATAGAAAAACCACGACTTTAGAATACATACTATAATTATAATAATAATAATCCTTATTAAGATGGGTTGAATCATATTTAGATAGGAGAACTCAATTAGTTGCAATCAAAGGGTACACTTCCTCCCCGGCAACAATTACATCTGGGGTACCACAGGGATCGAACCTTGGACCTTTATTTTTCATATTATTTATTAATGACCTAGCTAAAGACTTGTCGTGTCAATTTCTACTATACGCTGATGATCTCAAAATGTATTCTTCGATTAACAACATCAAGGATGCTATATCTCTTCAAAAGGACTTAGATACTGTTTCCAAATGGTGCACTAATAATCATATGACGTTAAATATAGAAAAGTGCTTTGTAATAAGCTTTACACTGAAAAGATCGAAAAAAATACTTTTTGATTACACATTAAACAAAAAAATACTTTCACGCAAATCCACCGCAAAAGACCTAGGCGTAATATTTGACGAAAAACTCTCTTTTAGAGATCATTACGACTACATTATTAACAAAGGAAACAGATTGTGTGGATTCATAAGCAGGAGCACTAAAAGTTTTAAAAGCCCAAAAACTACTATACATCTTTACTGTTCCATGGTTCGCAGTATTTTAGAATATAACTCGGTCATATGGTCACCAAACTACGCCACTCACTGTGAAAAGGTAGAGGCTGTACAGAAAAGGTTTTTACGATTACTCAGTTCTCGCTATCAGTACGGACGTAAACTCGAATGCTACAATGACAGACTTAAATATTTTAAATTACAAACACTAGAAATGCGTCGTAACTGTAATAGCTTAGTATATCTGCACAAAATATTACACGGTGTTATCGATTCACCCTTACTTTTAAGTTCCATCAATATAAACACTAACTTTAAATTCCGACACCCTAGAATATTTACCCTCAACGTATACAATAACAACATATCATATCATAATCCTATCGGTCGTATGTGTCGCGCATATAATAAGGTTTTTCTTGAAAATGACGCGAATGATAGTATTGACATTTTCAACAATAACCTAAATCTATTTAAAAAACAATTGGTTTCAATAT
>DVVJ01000180.1:0-18144 GCA_018234505.1 Junonia neildi neildi
AACGGGGGGGGGCCCCCCAAAAAAAGGTTATTGTTTTTTTTTTTTCCCTTTAACGGGAGGGTATAAATTTTAATAACCCCAAACCCCGGGGGGGGGGGGGGGTGTGGCAGGGGGACGGAGGCTGGGGCCGGGGTGCGCGTGCGCCGGTGCCAGCGGGGCGGGGGCCGCGGGGCGAGGTGACAACCGCTCGTTACGTTTATCCCAAGCCAGTTATTAAAAACGTCTCGGCGCGAGCGGTGTGCCGCCCTGTAATTATCCAGTTGAAGGTTCTTTGCGCTACGTTGTCACCACCGTCGCCGGAAATGCAATACGTGGATCCGCCCGCACAACAGGTCCGTCCGCCCGCCTACGCCCTCTGCTATTATTTGACGTTTTAACAAATAACTCTCATTGAACCGGAACATATAATTTTATTTTTGAATGTAAATATAACTTTCTGAAAAATAAAGTAGAGTCAGTATTATCAAAAAAACAAAATTATAAATAAAACAAAAGTGATTAATAATTATATTGTTGTTACAGATGATGAACGTGATGAGTAGTTACGGATGCGGCTACGGCCGAAGTGACGCGTTGTCACCAGCGTCGGACTTATCGTCCTGCAGCAGCGCCTCATCGGGTACATGGTGTGGGAATACTTGGCGAGAATTTCCACCATACCCACAATACCCGGCGTATTGGCCGCCAAGCACTGCCACAACAGAGGATGCCAGAGAACTCCAGCGCAGATGTGCGAAATGTCGGTGCCCCAACTGCTTAACAGAAGCGGCTGGTTTTGGTCCAAATTACGGAAAAGATGGCGCGAAACGAGAACATGTTTGCCACGTTCCTGGCTGTGGAAAAGTTTATGGAAAGACATCGCATTTGAAAGCTCACCTTCGCTGGCATACCGGCGAACGCCCATTCGTATGTAACTGGCTTTTCTGCGGCAAACGATTCACTCGCTCCGATGAATTGCAGCGACACCTCCGCACTCATACCGGTGAAAAGCGATTCGCATGTCAGTTGTGCACGAAACGTTTTATGCGTTCCGATCATCTTGCGAAACATGTTAAAACTCATGCAAATGTGTCAAGGAAATCTAAGAAAACGAAAGAGGAAGAAAAAGTTGAAGCTCCAAAACTAACCGAAGATAAGAGCGAGCAACCGCAGCCATCGAATGAGATCGCAATGCCGCCTGCACCTCCCGTGTCAATTGGAAGTTCCAATTACGGAACGGTTCCAGTGTCCAACTCACCGCCGAAGCAAATGCTAAACTACGCAACAGTGGCTCCTCACGTGATGCACAATACTCCAACCAGTTACAACAGTGGCGCTGTATTCGGAAGTGGAAGTGTTATGTATGGAAGTGGCTGGTGTCCGGATGTTCGTCAAGATGCCCTCTACGCTCGCCCGACAGCGAGAGACCCGCGGTTCTATCAGCAGTACACGACACCTCTAACTGCTTATCAGTGTGCTTCGAAGGATAATTATACAGTTTTTCAAGGACATTACAATTTACAACCCCCAGTAGCTATTGGACAGTAAAGCCTTTTATGTATTTGTGTGTCCTAAAGTTTTGCATGCAAGTGAATGAACTTAGTAAATTAATGTCAATATAATTTACAATTTCGAATAAGTTTCCATAGATAAGTGATAAATTATAAGCCTTATTTAAGTTACCAGATAAATTGGAATGTGATGTGCCTTCATAGGTTTACGTATATTTTTTTTACATTTTTAATAAAATATTTTTACTGAAATTTGACTTTTTTATTCCCAACTGATTTTTTATTTTAATCGTTAATATTTAATTTAGTAAAAAATGTTCAGTTTATTATTTATATTTGATTAGTTTGTTTTTTCAAGTTATAAACAACTGCAGACGTTTTATAGCTAAATATACAAGTTTTTAAGAAAAATTGATAATTTCTAGAATGTAGAGCTAATTTTGTTTTACCATATCTTGTTGGCTCTATATTGGCAAATAATTGTATTTTGTTGTGAAAATGCACTTTTTAAAAATTAAGCAAACATAAGGTACATATTGATAATAAATAACTTGTAACCAACTTATTGGTCGGTATATATTTAAATTTAAACGATTAAAATTTGTACATGTTATTATTTATTTATGAAAAAATACAATTCTTCCTTTACGCTTTAGTAAATTTTTCATTCGATTTTAATTACAAATCGCCAGTGGTCCTAAAATATATATTTAATTGTTATAAAGCGTCTTATTGTAAAAGTAAATGAAATGTCTTCGTATCAAAGTAATGACAATAAGTGAAAAAGAAACAATTATTGGACTATTTAGGCGATTGAAATGAAACGAAATGGTTACGGTTTATAATCATGATTACCGTTATAAACAAAAGGCAAACTAACAAAATATACAGCATGTATAATAATAAAAAACAAACATACGTCAAATATATGTAAATAATCGCTTAAATAGTACAAATATGTACCAAGTAAATAAACAATATACATGTCATGAACTATAACATTTTTAACCTTCTTCGGTCGATTTTTACGACCAATTTTAATGGCCTTTAAGTAGTATATTTATGGTTCACGCACTTTTAAACGGATTATATATGTGTATATAGTTATTTTAATTCATGTCGTATTCTTAGGATGTCGATATGTTATATTTACGATTATTTGCTGTAATGAAGAATGGAAACGTTTCATTGGTTCGTTTAAAGTAATAGACACTTTGAGGTGACATACAGTTATACGGATAAAAAAGATCTTACTGGTACCATTGAATTTAGTTAATTAAACAAATATAGGTTAAACTTAGGTTTCATGTAGTAAGACATTTGAATAATTCATTAGACACTAACAAAATACCATTATTAATAAATATTCTTTATAGCTTCTATACTCAATAACAATACAATATTGATTTACATGATATAAAAATATATTATTATTTATTAATATGTTTCTAGAATTATGTTTTGTCTACAATACAATTTGAATATTACATAATAACGGAACTTTTATTGCTCTACGAATCGGCTACGCAATGCTACGATAAGCCGTAGACTGCGTGGAGTTAATGTTTTGTTATTTTACTAATATTTTATTGATTTATTTATTACTTGCTTTCGCCGGTGGTTCTGCTTGCTGGATCTTATTGCACCAAAAGTAGTTCATGTTCTTTATTAAGGTCCTATCTACCTTCACACCGAAATTCATCGAAATCAGTTTAGTAGTTTAGGCATGAAAACGTACTCGTACCTACCACGTGTTTGTTAAAGACAGACTTACTTTTACGTTTATAATATGAGTACACATAAATATATTAATCTATTATAATTACACAATATTTAAAGTAAAGAATTAATCGTGAGTATTTGTTTTGGTTAATAATTTTAAATACAAATAAGACATTGCTGTGTAACTTTTAGCATTATATATTATACTCGTATACCTTTATTTTTAGTATTTATATGTTATACGAATATTGTTATTGCCCAAACAGTTAAGTACTTTATTCCTTGGTCTCTATTAATTCGTTACGGCTTCTCGTCACGAGATGTCGCTAGGCACCGCGGCTAGGACGGGTTCGCGGCAGCGCGCGGCCGCGGCGTAATTGCACGCGGCTATTATCTGGGCGGCGCTCGGCGCGCATGGCGGCCGGTGCGAGCGGGATGCACTCGATAATACGTAAAACAAAACGAGGGAGTAATGATGGTAAAAAACGAGCACGCAAATTATAGTGAGAAATGAGGCAGCCGGTAGCGGTGGGGGCTTAGGTGCGGTGGGGGCCGGAGCGCGGCAGTCGCGGTCGCTCGGCGCACGCAGACCGCCCGCGCCGCCTGCGCCGCGCCTCGCGAGTGCTGTGAGTGAGTGATGCGCCAGCTCCAGCGCCATGAGCGGCAAGGGCTCTTCCTCTCCGGACCTGCTCATGAATGTGAGTTCAGCGCTCTCCCGACCCCCACACACCTTAAACAACGACTCATACTGACACAATCCCACATTCGATTTTGACAGCTTATATGTCATTGATAGTAGTATTTTGTAGGTGACGTTATTAGCAGACTATTTATAGGCAATAAAAGTTTATTGCTAATGAAGGTTGTATGCGTATCTATCTTAATTGTCACATCTGTGACCTTTACCAAACGATTAGAGTAGGCGCAGTAAATTAATAGTTAATAGTTAAATAAACTGGTCTCGACGCTGTGATTTCACGGTTTATAGACTTTAATATTGAGATCAAATCTCGGTTAAAATAGGTGAGTTCATAAAACGGTTTGTTAGTCGCAGCGGGCTTTGGGGCATTGTCGATTTAGCACGCACCATAAGCGGCGGGTCCCTCGAGCCCTAACCTCTATTACTATTCATGGGCCCTCCCGGGTCGAGTGGCCCCGGCGGAGTCATCGCGCTGAAACATTTTATCGAAACTATTTATATGGTCCTGCCGTTTCAAATAGTAATTTTGTCTTTTTTTTTCTTAACATTTTATATACTAATGTCAGTTACTAAAATAACTGTTCTATATTTATATAGAACTCTATATATTTCGGTTATAAGACAAACGGTTTGAAAATTAATCGTTATAATAAATAATATAGCAAACAAATAAACAAAATTCTTTACTCATAACCACACATTTAAAATCAATAAAAAACATTAAAATTCTGTTATATCCCAATTACTAAAAGGTATAGATTTTATTACAAATCCGACATTTCTTATAAAATAAGATAAATAAAAAGCTACTTGGGCCTGACATTTATTAACAATTAAAGTAATAATTGTGACGCGTACGTTATTGTTATTATCTAAAAATAGCCTATTAAAGTTTGTTCCGAACATTACAAGCAGCTCGTAAAAACTACCGAAATGCTAATTCAATTAAGCGTAGTCAAATAAATAAAGGTCGGATCGGCGTTCGAGGTCCGTAACCAATCCTTAATGACACATAGAACCTTCATCCATTTTCTACTCAATTTCCTTTTCATATTAGTTTAATCTAGAGGCAGGACTACTGGCGCCAAAAATTATGCGGCGACGGCCGTGTCGGGCGCGGCTAATCTGTTTAGTGTTGTATTGTAGGACGCTCGGCTCCTTTGTGCGGTGAAAAAGGAAGAAATTTATGAGTTTCGGCATCGTGTGTTAGTTTTTTGTGAGAATGTAATTAATAATTCGGCGGCAAAACTAACAGTGTTTTCGTTGTTACGTCGCAAGTGATTGATGTGTGTCGGACGGCACAATTAGATCATGTTGAAACAGACTAATGTATGATGACCATTAACTAAAAAAATATATTATTGTACTACGTTAAACAATAGGCTATTCAGTTTCTATAACCATTTTTGATGAGGTTAATATTTAATTATTGTAATAGTTAATTGTATTATTATCTTTTATAGCCATTGTTATAGAGCCAATAACTGTCAATCAGTGTCAACATTTTTATATGCCTACTGTACATAGGTATAGGAGTATGTTTTGATTTTTTAGAAATGACCGAAACCCAAATATATGGTGATGTTATTTATACTTAGGTCTTTTACAATTAGAGGTTATTACCTTTTTTATTAATATAATTATGTATATAGGTACTAACATACTTTAAAAATCGAAGCTAAAAAGATGAGAGTGATATTTAATAGTTCTTCTTAAAATACGAAAAAAGACCATTCAAGTTTTTAGCCATTTCTAAAAACCACACTTTTTTAGAATACTTATTTTCCAATAATAAAGAATGTATGTTCTTAAGTATTTTATAACATCAGAGTAAATTACCTCGACCACGCAAATAACATATATTGATGTTAAGTTTAACGCCGTTTCACCACTTTACTGTTTTCAAAGTACAAAACATGTTTCTCCGGAACCGATCGGTGACCACGAGATGCGTAGGCGCAGGCCGCTTGCATTTTACAAGTCACGACGCTCTCCGTGCTTCAGGTGTAATGGAATAGAAGAATATTTGTTTAGTAATGGCGGCTACCAGAATGACTGGCTTTTAAACAATAGATGGGACGGATATAGCTTATCCGTTGAGTGTTCTAATTTAAATAAAATGAAGTTGCATATTGAATATTTCTCTAATAACTTTGATTCTTGAATAAAACGAGTCACTTAAATGAGTTTTAGGAAGGTAATTATAATTATTTAAGAGTTACTTGCATAAATGTATATAAAATGATATATCATTTAAGCTGCAGTTAGAGTGAATATATAAATATGGTCGATTACGCGAAGTAAATGCAGCGGTTTGAAAGTTTCTTTTAATTCTAGAAAAGTTGAAATGTCGCTCGCTAATAAGACGTTAGTTGCGGGAGCGACATGGTAGTTATTGACAGCGGCGATGGATCGATATCCTTCTACAATTATTTAGATAGCAGGATACGAGCAATTGCAGCAAGGCCGGTTGCCACTTGCCACGTACGGAATACCGTTGAGCAGGCCACTTGCCGGCAGTCGCGCGGCTACATTTTAATTGACCACGCGATGTTGTGCCTCGTCTCGTCCGACTTTTTCTCCACAAATTGCTCTAAAGTGCTTAATGAGCGATGCGTGCAATCGCCGTTTCCCCGTACGTGAGGTTGCTCTTATTTTACATAAATAGTTCAGCTCGAACTAATGCCGATTCTCGGTACTGTAATTGCGCCTGTGACAGGCTTCCGTCGCATTTCCAGAGGCCGGCGGTTGGACGCTGAACACGCCAAACGTCTGCGTCGCCTAAATTGCTGTTATTTTGCATTAATAGCGTAAACGGTGAGTGCGTGCGCATGCGGCTTTATATCTTTAACATTTTAGCTTAAGATCTAGTGGATATTCTAGTCGGGTTTGATGTCAAGAAAGTTCGCTACCATTAAAGAGCACCCATTTTCAATGATCTTTCTGTTATACAAATGTATATAAATCGAATATTTGATTTTGTATTTTTTTTTGAGGATCATAAAAATACTCGACTGAAATTTAAATTACCGATATGGTAAAATACAAAGTATTATCAAGAATTTTTGCGCATTGCTTAAAAGTGGAACGTATTGTGCCGTTACAATAAACTGGTAATATCTGCGAGCCAAATATCTGCTTTAAGATGTAGAATAAAATGTAACGTGCAAGGAAATGCAATGGACATTGAACCGTTACTTTAAAAAATTAAATTTCATTTCAAAAAGCTAAATTTACAAAACATCTATAAAACAGTGAAACTTCAATATGTATTTACTTACAAGTAATTTGGAGTACAAACCCTGTCCACCGTGTCCACGTTGAATATTGTTAAAAAATTTCACTTTGCCATTCAAAATCTCGTGGTCAATGCACACTGATAATTCAGTCACTAACGAAGTCAATAAGACGAAAAGGATATAAAATGCAATATATAATATTCCAAGGTTCAAGGTAAAGTCGAGACTCTACCACATTCAAGTATTAAAAAGTAACATTATAGAGGAATTATTTCTTCCATACTCTCTCCAAAGGCTGTACATCTCATCCATAGGATTTATATATAGAATAAATACCTATACTTTATTGTACATCACACCGCATTAAATTCACAGATCGCAGTCGAGGATTTCGACTTGAAATATTCAAGTGGGCACAAAACCAGTTGTAGCAATTATATCTCCAATAGCCACCAGCGAGGCAATTAATTTGCTTATTAATCTCAGATTGTTACTGAGATAGGGAAATTGACTAATGTATTTTAACTTTAGGTTGTTTCTTAAATCTGTAGATTATCGTATAGACCATTTATTATTGTGTTCAAATATATTGTGAGCCGTGTATGATATTGTTTGAAATTATTAATTTCATTTTTCATTTTGATTTTCTTAGGTATTGTATTATGATATACATAAATATGCCCATTATCGTACTTATAGGCACATATGTACATACATATATCATCACCGGTTGCATCCCTGTGTCATTTAAGTATTTGGTAGATTAACTTTTATAGTTTTCAGCTTACTACAAATCGGAGTGCGCGTCACTCTGTAAACAGGCTTTCTAACAGAAAACTTTAAGTCCATGCAATAACTCTTAATACTATCCTACTACTTTCCTAATCATAAACATATAAAAAACTCCTCTATTTTGTAATATACATTTTTATGAATGTACTTAGTACTTCTAATAACAGTAGATAACATCAATAAGGTATTACAAACAGCAACATAAACATGTTTTAGATACCATACATTAAGGTGTTTTTTTGTAACGAGCCTTTCTTGAATGTGTTCAAAAGGTGATATGGTGAACATCTAATGAAATAAAAAGGTGAGGCTGGTTCAAAGGAGATAGCATCTTGGTCCTGACCAATGGTGGAGGCGCGGGCATTCATTGGTGATGTCAACTCGAAACAGGTCCTGACGTCACGCGAAGCGATCAAATGGGGTTATCATCCAGTGGATGCTCAAGCTGCAGTCGGCTGCAGTTTCAGTTGCAGACTTGATATAGTTTGTGACTAATCTCGAAATGTATGGACAAACATCAGTTTTTGAGTTTACATTTATTTTCCACATTCATTCGGACACGCTACTAGCGTAGATTTTTTTGACGTTTTATTTCTTTAGTACTATGATGATTCTAATACTAAAATCCAACACTAAAAGGTTTTAATATTTTTAGATGTGAAAAAGATTAAGTATCTCGATTGGAACAACAAAAACAACATTGGACAAATAAAATTTAAGAACGACAGTTTCTTAGCTTCATCATTGGAATGATTAGGTACAATTTGTTCTATAACTTTTTTTTTAAATCTCTCGCGAGCTAAGTGCTTCTCCTGGACAGGCGGCCTCACGCGACCTGTCCAACAGGTTCAACGCATGACCGGAACAGATGTATCTGTCTGAATGAATGCGGGATTTATTTTATGTTGTCCGTTTAAATTCGCTGGTGAATTGGTGATGTTGCCATTGCGAACTGTTTTGGATTATTGGTTCTGGCAATCCGTTATTTTTAAAGGATATATAGGTGAATGTGATAGTGTAGGTATTAGGCGACAGAATAGATATATTTTTTTAGTTTAGCGTTGTGGTACGTTTTATTTTGGGCGAATTATAGGTCATTTTCGTTAAACATTTATACCAGTTAAATTATAGACAACAATTCAAGTTATTGTTCGAATTTGTGTTAAAAACAATAGGTACTTAATAGAGCCCGTATGTATATAGACATATTCGATTAGATATAAGTATCTATTTTTATTAGAATGTTTACATTTAGGTAAATATTAGGTTCATTCTACGATACGAATCAATCTTCTCACAAAGCTCTTATTCGCCAAAAATATTTGTAGAAAATAGTGTAGCAAACTTTTAGGGTAGCTATTTCTATTGGGAAAAAATAATGTTAACGTGAATAAAAAAAGATGTTCCCTACCCTTTGGAGTGTTTCATTTCCGGGACAAGTCGCTTTGTCGTCGGGCATATTTTATTTTCCCGGATAAATGGAGGCATTTCCATAAAATAGCAGTTTGCTTTTTGTGTATGTCAACGCGTTGACGCACGTGGCGTTCGCAAAGTTAATGGAAAGTTTTGACTCGCCGCGCAGACTTTGACTTATTGGTTTAGTTAATTCTTAAACAAATACATTTATGTTCAAAATGTTTACTTTCTTCCAACAGTCTGTGGTTACTATTTGTTATGTTAGGGTTTTTTTAATAATGATTAAAAGAACGAAATAAAACCAGTAGCTAATTGAAAACTTTTTCCATTAGTCATTATATTATCTGTGTACATAATTATAACTTTGTCTTGGCCAAGCAAATGAAAAGCACCTGATCTTCAACACAGTAGGTACGTGCTATAAAGACTATTTTATGTAGCGATAATGGTAAATAAAAAATCGTTTACACATACGGAAAAAGACAAAATTACAACATTAAAGAGGGTCTTGTATTAAAACAGTATAATATAATGAAAAGCGGCTCAGCCTGGGTGGTATTCGACAAGTGTAACATTCGTTGACGTAGTGATAACATCTTATCAGCAGGATCTGGTGCTTCCGACACCTTTGCGACCCGCTGCCTTGCTTAATGTATCCTAACCTACATTGTTTCATATACGCAACTTTTATAAGGTATACCGCAGACGATTAAAAATGTTTAAAATTTCCAATTTAACTAACACTGTGAGGGAAATTTGAATGAAAACTGCTTCAATTTTCTACGTAAAGGACCAATTTGTGTGTCGCTTAAACAATTTTAGCTAGATTTGTAATTGTCATTGTTCTTTTTTTTACACGAGTGCTCAAAAGGTTAAGGAGTATTTTTTGAAGTTCATTCATAGTAGTGTTTCGTTAATCTTTTGAAATGAAGTTGCATTTATATTACGATATATATTTACAAAGTTGTCAAAAAATTGTATGTACAGGGTACAAAATTGACAAAAAATATATTAAGAATGTGAACTGATTTTGCATAAATCCTGTTTATTTAGATTTTTCCTGACGTGTGTGCTTATTACGCGTGTCACAACATGAATCTTGTCGCCCCGAATGTTTCTACGCCATTGATCACGGTGTCGTTTCCGCAATGCAGATTTTATATGTTATTCGATTTGTATTGATAATAAATCTAATATTTTAGATATTAGCGGATGTGTTCTCTATTTTGTTTATAATATCTATACATATATGTTTGTGTAATTTATAATATGTTATGGTAGGTTTACCATTAGTTAACTAATATTTAGGGCTAAACACTGAATTGTTTTTTAGGGATGTAGTGTGTAGGCAGCTTTAATTCATTCAGAAAAGATACGTATTTATGTAGCGTACGTTGAAATTAAAGAAGTTTTTAAATTTATAAACATAAATTGTATGATAAAATAGAGAACTGGTATTGAAATTATTTCATTTTTATACGAATGTATATTTTGAGCAAAATTAAATTTACCTAATTATGTTGACAAATTAAAATCGACATGATCGCAAACAATAATTTTATTTAGTGTATATTTTTACACAATATCGCCTCAATGGCAAGCAGCGGATCTGCTCACGCGCCGCGCCCCGAGCGCGACGATTATAATTTCGAGCGCCGATCAACATTAAAATGAAGGCCCATAAATTTATTAGACATAGTGTCGGCTGACTCGCCTCGGGCCCGCATTATATAAAATATGTCAAGAATTAACCATTATCATACTAGAAATATTTTACTTCGCTATCCAGGGATCTGTGCCAAGATTGCACGAGATTTGAATAAACGTGACTGACTTCGCGTCTAATGATAAGAATATGTCGGAAAATAACGTTAAAAAACAATTCGATCCGTATATAATGCTTATAGTAATTGTCTAATAATATGCCGGTTATGTGGAATTATCTGTCGGCTCGTGGTTTTGGTATTAATTTTCTTATAGATAATTGTATCATTATTATCGATTGCTTAAACTGTGATGACGCCTATAACCATAACGTACATAAAGTGTAGGTAATTTAACGATGTGTATAATAATTAAATAGTTTGTATGTTAGTAAAATTAATTATTTTTAATTTTTTAGATAGGTACATTATACATAAATACAAAAAAGAGCATAATCAATAGTGCGTATGTTTATACAAACCAAACTTTTGTCATACTTTTATTTACAAAATCCAGATATCATTAAAGAAAATTAATAACTTTACTAAAAAGTTTAATGCTTAAAGCTTGGAAAATAATTAAATCTATGGATGTTATGTTGCTGCTTCTATTCTTTTACTTGATTATTTCCAGATTTTTCAAAGTAACCAAACAAGACCTTGATTCTAAACAGAGATATCGCCGATCCCGACCACATTTTATAAAATGTAAATTTATTGCGATATTTTTCATAAATTCAGCCTGACCGCTACATATCGATGGCCTTACATAACATCACGTAATTATGCCGCGCACAATTATTATAATTTTCGTATAATCGCTTTCATAAGGACGCGCGAAAAAACAATTTTATAGCGTATTCACTTGATTTATGGACGTTCTTTAAGATTAATGTCGAAATTATCGGAAGATTTAGTTATTGGTCAAATTTGAATCCTGTTTTTAATATCTTTAATCAGGCGTGGCCTACTTCAGTTTTCATTTTAAATGAATTGTCGCAAAAGTGGTTTTTGATTTTGTTCATTTCAGAAAATTAAATAAAAAACTTGATTTTATTAATGCAAGATTTATGTATGGTAATTCGAGATAGCTAAATTTACTCTGGCTATTAAATCATTTTGCATTCAAATAGCGTTACGCTTTGAGCATGTGCCGCACACTTAAAACATTTTTAGTAATCATAATTTAATGTAATTATTTTAATTCTTTCGAGTCGTGAAAAGATCATTAATTTTGAGAATGGGTAATTATAAGTTAAACATCTGCGTCCACGCGGTCACGGCATCCTTCCTCTCTCATCTAATCATCGGCGATTCATCTAACGAAACAGAGAAATTAATTACAGACTAGCTTCCCAAATCTTACTGCTTCGTGATTTTAATTATAACCTGCATTTTATGATTTATTGAACACTTATCTATGCCGTTGATTAATAAAGTTTTACGAATCTCGTAGCGGTTGAGGTTCCTATTATCGTCGTCTATTACCATTGTCGATATATGGATCGCATTGGACTTTAACTATAGTAGTTTTCCTTCGACGTATTTACGTAGTGCGGCTATTAATTAAATCGAATTGCAATTAAACTTGTAAGATTTTCAAAGCTAGCGCGCGCTACGCGTGAAAACGAACACCTTTTCCTTCGTAAGTGCTTGTAATTAAATCCACTAGCGTCATTATGTCCTTTTGCCCCATTTATTCGGAGCCATTATGGTTTTTGATTATAGTCCGTTTCATATTTAAAATTCAGTTTATGGTAAATAATAAATCGTCGAAGTTCGGTCATTTGGAAAAGTGGAAAATTTAATTAATAGGGAGTTTAAAACTTCTAATCAAATAGCGCCTCAAATAAGCTTCGTAGGGACATGTTAGAAAATTAATTGCTGAGTAATTAATACTAAACTACTTTTACAAGACATGATTACAAAGTGCGAGAGATAATTACTAGTATTTATACATATACCCACCCGCAATACTTTATCATATTTATGGTGACAAAGAGTTGTAAGTAAAATTAAATTTTCAGCAACGTTGTGTGCCAAAACTCATTAAGAATAAAACATCAACCTAAAATACAGTTGCAAATGCAAACAATACTTACAATAATGGAGCCCTCAATCGTATGGAGGCAAATCAGCCATATGGTATACGACAGCCCCATTGCTGTTGCAAATGACCTATTCCATTCATCATATCACCACCGCAAGTACCTTAGTTTCTTTATTTTAAAAACCAAATGATGCGTAATGCGTATGAACCACACAAAACAGCTAGAACTAAAAAATAATAAGCATTAGTGGAGACATTTACACTCATTCTCAATTTCCTGTTTGAGATTTAGTTAACCTAGTAGTAGTATTATTTTGACATAATTTTCATATTGTTTCAAAAATAATGCCTATTGCTATAGCATTACAATCCGTAGATTATATTTATTGAATCTAGGCATTATCAGAAATTCTTCTTTTATTGTGGAGGTTTACTTAGAGAGAAAATTATTTGTTTTAAAAGTGTGTGTAAGGCCACTTCTGCGCTGTCGGTTTTACTTACATTGGCTTTTTTTTAACACGTAAAAAGTAATTTTGAAATGGGGAGCTTGCGGTCGTAATGATGAGCGAGTAATATTCCGTTTCCGGTCTGCATTAGGTAATGAACCGAATTACTTTATCGAGGCTCTTCTCTAAGTGTGAAATATATTATACGCCCTAATGCCGCGTCACTTCCTGTTACGAATTCCGCAATAAAATATATTTTCGAATGTTATTGTAAGGTAATTTAGTGGTAATGCAGTCCTGATGTTATGCCTTGTGCCAATTGATATTTTTACACGATATTTAGTTTTTTTAATACCATTAGTTCAGTCAAATTAGATTTAAAAGTATGGAAACTCTATAGTTTATATAGAATCTATGACAAGTTTTTATTATGCTATTTTTATGACTAAACTTACCGTTTTGCTGAAAATCGTGAAAAGCCTGTTTTTGTTATCTTTGATCCTAAATATTTTTTTTCAGGTGTAAATAAATGTTACCTTGATGGCTAAATTGACCGGACTATAAGTCAATTTAGAATATACGTATATTCTTTTTTGAAAATAATATTATTGAGTTTAATTGAATGAGAATGTATGATGTATACGTCATTTGAGTAAGAAAACCGATTCCTATACTGTGATAACATATTCCTTTTGTCTGGTTCCCGAACTGGCGACGTATTTATTTGCTGACGTCACACATTCCCTCGTCGAACGGAGCGCGAATTAATTTTCGCTACAATTACCCGCTCGTATTGCTAATTGAGACATCAAAGACTTCGCTCCGGACTACGTTCTCCTCACGATATCATTTTATGTCCTTTTGAAATGCAACTTATTAATCCAATTAATATAAAATGACTGTAACTGTACTTTGTTGTTTTAAAACATAGATGCACCTATAATTTTAAGTTGTTTTTTTAATGATAAACTTGTGACACATTTTTCGACAGTTTTTGAAGTTACAACTTTTTACCAGCGTTAGGCCTTTTGTGGTAGAGAAATATCTTATGAGTTCGCGTTACCGACATGTTCATGACTTGCGCACGCGCAGTGTACTCTGCGACTTTAAGACTTTTTGGGAAGGATATTTCTTATTTGTGTTTTATAGTATTTATCTTAATTTTTTGAAGTTTTTACATCTTTCGGCAGTGTTTATAGCTGCGATTTTTTTCAATGACTCTGTGTAACTTTTTGTTGTTGTTTGAATATCATGACACTTCTAGTGATAAATACAAGCAAAAGCCTTATCTGAGTTAGTGATCCGTTGGTTTTGCCGCAGGCTACTAGCACCGTTCGACCGCAAATATGGGGTCACCCGATAATGCCTGCGCAATTACGTCGTATTACCGGCCCACTCCTCAAATACACTCTTGTTATACGATCAAATGTCTCAGACGTGACTGCCAATGCAGTCAATATAAATGCATGCAGTCAATCTTACAATGCAAATTATCCACGGGCGACCGATAGGCGCCTTTACCAAGGACGATAGTAACGGTCGTATTGAATATTTATTACGATATAAGTTTAGTTTTTCATTTAATTACTTAATTTGATAGACCGGCGCACACTATAGATTAAATAATAAATAAAATCGAATATTTTATACTGCTTTTTATATTTTGTATTTTCTTAGCATGTTTATTTAAAATTTTTAATTAAAGAAAAGAAATGGTTTAGAATACCATATATCACATTGTTCAATGAGTTTCTCTACTCTACGAACAGTTTCTACAGTAAGAATTTATAGGCAATCTACGTAAAACGAATGAACTCTATTTACTTAGTGAAGTATCATTAACAATTTATTTAGAAAACAAAAGCCACTAACAAAAGAAAGTGCAATCAGCCGGGAAACTGGCAGCTAAGTCGTGGCATTCGGAGAGCCTTGCGAGATGCTCGAACAATCGATGGGCCGACGCACTACAATTTGCGTAGTGGCAACTGGCAGCTCCTCTGGCAATTTGTGTCCGTCGCCTTCGCCTGCCGTTACTCGGTAAACGCTACTGGAATATCATGTAGCCTGTGGTTGAGTTCCCAGTTTAAAACGCACAGCCCGGACGAGTGAGATACATGCTAATTATGGGTAATTTTCAAAATCGATCGTCGAGCTTTTGCACTGCTGGTAGCTTCCTGCGTTCTGTCGTTCACAAGCGAAATGGTAGCCAGCGTTCCTAGACTACGCGTACGCTTAAGAATTTTTTATACCCTCGTGTATTATTATCATAACGTTCATTTTATTTATTCAAGTGTGCTTGTGCAACTGTAGGTACATGTCATTTAATTCGACGATAAAAAGGATTGCCTTGGCTTCCATTTAATAAGGTATCTTCGAAACAAACTCATTGGTTTGTATGATGAGTAGTTGCGCCATCACAAATGCAGTAGAGCGAATTATGGGGCGATCGATAGCTTCTAGATTGCATCTCAATAATGCTCGTTCGAGCCATCGTGCAAGATTGCCGGTGAGCGTGCGCCTAGCTACTATTTGCTCATTATGATGCTTTGTCTAGCTACGCATTTGTTATGTCTATTTATAGGAACATTTCGCGTGAAGACGAGGAGGACTAAATGTGTCGTACTAATAATGACTTCGGAAAGGATATTAGGTATGCGTCTCCAGCGCGGAGAGCGCACGGTGACCGTCGGGACGCGGTAATTGATGACGTCGCGGGCAAGCGGTGTCCGCCCATTTTCCGTCAATTTTCGTCACTTGAGTGATGGTAGCCGGTGCCGCCCATAGAGCCGCTCCCCGCACCCCGCATACCCGCCGCGCCAGCGTACGGCACGCGCCGCGCTAAATTTAAATGGGATGAACTTGTAACGGGCGGCGGCCGACGAGGAATGTGAGCGGCATAAAGCGTTAATCATATATTTGTGACAGATACACTCCGAGATGTCGTCGGATGAGGCGTAAAAATTGGCCATTTGGTTGTTTTCTTTGTCCTGTCCTGCATGATGATCATATTTAAACGTCTTTTAATGTGCATTTCTTGGAAACGTGATATCTTGTCTCTCCATAAGTAATGTTTGTAAAGTTAGGTGTCAGTATGAAAACATGTATCAAAAATATCCTTTACGGTCAGATGTGTAAATTTCTCGGTACCATGGTTAATAAGAAGGAGAGTCGTGTAGTTCTCGATAAAAGTGCAAATTCAGCTAAAGACAAAGTGCTACCTAATCTCCCCTACAGCGAACAATAGACCGTTGGGGAATAAATAAGCTTGGGGCACTTAATGAACGTATAAACTTCGTAGGTACGGAACCGGTAGATACCGTGTTTCCATGGCAACGTCTCAAAAACAGTAATGGGTATACAAGAACTATTGTTGACGTAGTATCCTTGAAATAAAGATTTATATGTATGTTATATGTTATGTAACTAACATTCTACACATTTTTTTAATGTAACATTATATTTAATCTCGATCTAGTAACATTATATTTAATTAAATTTTAGGTCTCTACAAACGTATAGTGTGTGAGCTTTTTATTTAGTTTATTCTTTTTCTTTTTAATTGCTACCTACGTGTTAATTTTAATCACATGGCTTAGTGTTTAATATTAGTAAATAGTAGATAAGTAAAGTAAGCAGCCTGTAAGCGTCCCATTGCTGGACATAGTCTCTTCACCCAATAAGGAGAAAGTTAATAGTGTTTAATATCAAATGTTCCAAAAGTGATACTATTTCTACAATCACCAAATGGCTCCAAGAAGTTAGTCAGTTTGTATATTAGCTGAGAACAATCGGCGTCGGTATCAGGCCAGCCGTTGATGAGCGGGATCATTCGAGCACGTGTTGCTTTTTGTATATAGGTATTACCCAACTATTAGGTAGTATAGTATTTTCAATTTGCTGCCAATAAGTTATTATTATTATTAATGTCAAGGTATTTTCTGTCATATAAAATTTATTACCGTATTAAATAACAAACTAAATCGTCATAAGAATTTATAAGTTACGTCCTCGTATATGGCACGAAAGGACTCTAAGGAGTCAGTCGGTTTGTATATTAGCTGAGAACAATCAATGGAATCAGGCCAGCCGTGATGAGCGGGATCATGCGAGCACGTGTTGCTTTTTATCTATAGTATAGTATTTTTGTTTTGCTGCCAATTGTTTTATATAAATTAATAATTTCAAAATATTTTCTATTATATAAAATTTATTACCGTATTAATTAATAAACTAAATATTCGTAAGAATTCACAAATTAGGCACGAAGTGGCTGTAAGAAGTCAGTCAGTTTGTATAATAGCTGAGAACAATCAATGGAATCAGGCCAGCCGTGATGAGCGGGATCATGCGAGCACGTGTTGCTTTTTGTAGCGGTCATTATGCTGTCATGATCAGAGTTCATTGTCTTTGGGATATTGGCGGTAATAGGCCGTTCATTGCCATGTGAATGCAGCTTTAGGCTATAAAGTTTTGATAGACAAAAAATATATTTTAGATTCAGATAAGTTTAGTGGTGTGATTTGTAATATGATTTTTTATATAAAAATGAATTGCTGTTCGTTAGTCTCGCTAAAACTCAAGAACGG
>DVVJ01000181.1:0-18141 GCA_018234505.1 Junonia neildi neildi
TTACTAGACAAATAGTTGAATGTAGTATGAATTGTTCACAAAATATCATTTTTTAAAAAGGGGAGTCTTGAATTCCTCACAGTATAAGTAATGAAAAATGCCGTGATTCAAATATGTATCCGGAAATATCTGTGTTTTTTCGTTTCTTTCTTTTTTATATATTTTTTTCTTTTTTTATGTAATTTTGCCGCCCCCTAAAATGTGCCGCCCGGGGCGGGCCGCCCCCCACGCCCCCCCACGCTACGCCACTGTATCTAATTAAAACATATAGGTATATATATGTACGTTACATATTATAACATTTTTATAAATAAAAATGCAGAATATATTACTAGAATAGCCATTTCTTTTACTTTGTTTGTCCTTTATTACGACAGACTGAATAGAATGGAGCTAACATGCCATAAAAATGTAGGATGCATCGCTCTGTTCTCTTTTACAATTATATTGAAACGTGATTTCAGAGGAAATCGTGTTTCAACTATTGTATTATATTAATGAAACTGGTAAATTGTTACAGTAAAATGCTGAATTGTATTCGTTCCAATTTAAATCAAAAAGTACATTAATCGAAACCCGTGCTTTACATTTCTGTTAACATACAAAACGACTTAATATTTAATAGTTAAAACACAAATGATGTATTTCAGTAAGTCATTATTCTTAGTGAACCAAAAATCTGCAAAATTAATTTTCACTTCATTTGTGTAATTGTTAAAGTTAGCAAAACCTACTTGTTCTTCGTTCGCAACCTTTATTCAAGTTATTCTATTGTGCGGCGCGTTGTACGGCTTTCGTAAACAAACTGCTACTACATTTTCACTCCCCCTGGATACTTAGGTTTCATATTTACGCAACTAAAAATATTCCTTTGAGGATGTTTATTGTTGCTGTATATTTGATCTCTGAGAGGGATTTCGCTTGTCTATTCAATATCGTATGGCCTTAATAGTGACTAAGAAGATGTAAGATTCTTTTATGAAAGTAACAGTATTTACTAATAGTTAAGAATTTGCTAAAACGATAACTAGGATCTTTAATATGCAACGATTAACTATACGTTGTCGTGTAATATTTTATTGTTTTGTCTTAAACTTCTTAAAGTAAAAAAGAGGTAATCACATTCGTATCACGGCATGCGAATAGTCCTTACCTGGGTACTTCTCCTAGGGTTGGCACCAAAACAAAATTGAAAAAGGGTTAAGATTGAAAAAAATTATGACAGTTAAAATCAAAACAGAACATACCAGTTACCACGACGTATTTTTTAAGCTGGCTTTACTGTAAACGCTACTTAAACAATCCTTTCTAGGATGTCATGTCCTCGAAACCAGTGGCAACCCTATAGGTACTTACCAGAAGTCGAGTTAATAATTCAACACACCTCGCGATAATGCATTGCGAGTTTGTCACCTGACATACGGGGAAAATTGCATTCCCGCCTCCTTTGTTTCAACTTTAAGATATTGCCTCCGTAATAAGATGTATTAGACGTGACTCCCGACTGTTAACTGTACGTTTCGATTTGTATTTGAACTTGTACCCTCGGGGATTTTGTTATTTGAGGTTTGTGAGGAATTATGTTTAGTATTATGAGTTTAGTTTTTGATCTTTGTTGATTTTGATATGTTAAACATATACTTAGGTTGACATTAGAAAAACATAAATGCTTTTTGCAGTTCTATACTGCTCAAATCATATTCAAAATAATGTATGTAATTCAAATAGTGTAATATCACTCGAATACTTAGGTACTTCTCAATGACATAATTTCTGATTTCGTAGTCGTTATTTTTAATTACAATTAAATTCTTCAGGTGTATGAATAATAACGTAATTAAATATACCACTTTGTAAATGTCACAGATATTTCAAACGCATGAACCAATAGACTGAAGCAATTTCAAAAGTTAAAGTAATTTTGACTTTAATTTTAAACATGCGATTTACGTCAGTGCGAAAAATTTATACTTTGAGTTACAGCATTCTGTACAGTTCAGTTAAGACGGTAATATATAATTGCGGAGTAGATTTCAGTTTTAAATCCAACGTACAATGTGAACGCGATGAAAGCTAATGAATAGTGCTAGACTCTAATGGATGTAGGTGGTTGTAAATTTTGACAAATCACAAACATGGGCAATACATTTAAAACGTTTTCTATTCATTAACACATAGTGAATCAACATAAGAGCAGTTTTGTCTCTATACAAGTAGTGTGGTCCGAATTCGCGCGTTGAGATGAAGAATAATATAGATGAGTACCTATGTATAGGTTATGACGTCATCAAACCTCATAGAAAGCTTGAGATATATATGTTTTTCCTCATAGAACAGGATTAAGCAGAGCTTATATTATCAAAAGATATGTTAATATTTTATCAACTGTTTGAAAAATGACATTTATATAATCAAGTTTAATTTAAGTCTAAACTTAATAAAAAAATAAACAAAGGCTATCACAGATAATTTTAATACAAAATATATTTTGATTTTGCCTTTCTTGTCCGTGATTCACATAATCAGAGCCTGCATCTTATCTAAAATTGGATATCGTAAAGTTCCCGCCAACACCTCGCTTAATTAACTCAGAAAAATCCATATTAAGCAAAGCAATTTGATAACTTTATCTTGTTTTGGCTGGATTCGTTTATTTATTTATTTTTTATATAATTTTAATGAAAACTGGTCTGATGTTCGCGACTTTATTAATGTGATTACTATTTCCTATCTAGATTATAAATATAATACGTATTTAATTAAACATTATGACAAATACATACGTATATTATCTAAAAACCTTTAAAAAAAATTAAAAACATCTTTTTTTTAAATCAACATTTTTCAGTCATTTTTATATCATTCGCAATTAGATACGAAACCAGTTACAATTTGATATGCGTTGGCTTAAATAAGTACCTATAACTAGATACACTTAATTAACAGATAAATGAAATATAATAAATACTAATTAACGTACAGAAACATTGTTATGATTATGAATGATCAAATCTAGACAATAAAGCTTTCTAAATTTAACGCTAATGAAATCATCGCTTACATAAATAAAGCCGGAGTGTACTAATATTTACCGGAACATCGGTAATAAATTGCTTATATTGTATATTATTAACAGCGTTTACTGTCCGAATAATTTATTCATAGAGTGGAAACCGATTTACGTCGAATCTGATATTATTTGACGGAATCAATAGGAGCCGCCGGCCGCGTCGTCATATTGTCATAACGTGGTTGTGATACGTTTTATACCTAATACTTAATATAAAGAAGTAATATAAAGAAGCATAATAAAGATAAAATGTAACTAGAGTTGCAATACATAGTCCGTTTATCGAAGTTGTTTGTATGCAGGGAAACATCATGAAACCAATCTAACCAATGAATGCTGGGACCGCCAAAAGTATTTAAGATAGCTGAGACCACATAGAAGATATGCCTATGCTATGCACTCCCACTAATGGAAATGGAACTAAACACAATTTTAGGTTGCTACATGAAAATAAAACGGTATTTAGTAGGTATTATTAAACTACATAAAAAGTGAGCAAGTATAACATACAAATTATTTATTACTTTTATCTTAAATCACAACATAAAACAAATTATTACAGTGTAACATTTTACCCAATGTTCAGTTAATAAGCGCCATTGTTAAGCAAAATTGACTGGAGGCCGGTAATTAGTACAAGCTTTAAGGTGTACAATAAATAAGGTTTAATTCAACCCATACCTTATTTCTTGCCACATTAGTAACCTTGAACAACCACACGGCATGTGCTTTAATACTCGTATAAAATTATGTATCGAGTCCTTACATATATTAATAACTAGCTTTTGCCCGTGGCCACACTTGATATCGTTTATCGCTCTGGGAATGACAAAGCTGTCTCCTCAAAAACAGCCCATTTTGTCATAAATAAAAATTATATTGTTGTTTAATCGGAGCCTTTAATTTTACATATGCGAAATTTCATGTCAATCGGTTCAGCAGTTACTGCTTGAAAGGGGAACAAACAAACTCACTTTCCTATTTATATATAAGTAAACCCTTACTTTTTATTGCTTATATGCACGACAGCCTCACCAAGCGTTAGTGAGACCAGTAATAGTATTAATGGGTAAATATACGGCTAGTTGCTTTATGCGGCTTAGCGAGTGTCAAAGCGAAGGTTGTAGTTTTCCCTTGCTTATGCGAACGACATGTTGGTCCTTATCACCGTCTATAGTATTCTAAATATGAGGATAAATCTGTTTGTCTATCCATCTTACTATTTCTTAGTTATTTTCAATCCATCCAGGGATCCACTCGGTCCAGTCGTTTAGGAGCAGTAGGAACAAACATTCTTATCGGAGAATTGTATATCTTGAATCTTCAAGTTGGTACATATTAATGAAGGAAGAAATGCAAACTAACTGACTATTACGATATAGCTTTACTTTCGTACCACATGCTTATTGAGAGTTTGCAAATTCGTGAGACAAGTACTTTCACAACACATTGCAATATCATTTCAATGACCTCGTATCTCTTACTCGTAACCTGCTTGATCGACCAATGAATTTGACAATTTATATCATTAATTGAACATACCACTACATATTTATATGTGGTGTAAGGTAAATACACTTGTAATGGACTTACACAAGATTTGCTTAAATTTCTTGAGCGTTGCTGTTACTCTGCTGCTGCTGAACGAATTTGGTGTACTGCTTATATAAATCCCAAGTATGTAATTCCAAAAACCAAATTATTGAACAAAGTTGCATTGGATAGCGTTTCCAGTATTCTTAAACGTTAAAATTTCCTGAATCCAAAGTTAAGTGCCAGGCTAAATATCCATTACTCATCATTATGTCTAAAAATTTTCAAAGAATCCTGTAGGAAATTGGTTGAAATATACATACCTACCTCTCTCCTAAATCCTTGACAAGTTATAAAACTGACGTCGCAAGTTTTGCGACCCTTGATGTCATGTAATTTGTTTTTGTCGCTGAGACTTTTAATTTCAATTGGCCGCATTCTAAAGCGACATGAACACAAGCATGTTACTTAATGTCCCTCAGGTGTTGTATACAAGTCCTGAACTGCAGAGCTATTCGTTAGACATAACATAATTCATTGTGATACAGTTTTATCCATATTAATGCTTTTCATAATTCCTCTTCTTTTTGTTCTTATTGTCCTGGTCTCACTTTATGTTGCGGCACAACACGTCATTCTCCTCTATTCTCGTCTTTCTTGCTCGTGTCACCCTTCACACAATCCATCGATCTTTTCTTTGGTCTACCACGATCCTCCTTCCTAGCATTTTCCCGGACTCCTACCGGGGTCTGCTTTATTCTAGCCTACGTATTGACAAGTTACTGATTTTTATGCAGAGCGATTGCCGTCTGACCGCCGAAAGCTGGAGGGCAAGCCAGTAACCATTTCGACTAGAATATTTACCTATTATGAGTGTACCTACATATCCCTCCACATTAAATGGTTTTCATAAATGTGTTAAGTAATATAACACTGTTACGTATGGAGAAGACGGCAAACTCGGGGATACGACGCAGTGTCCCTCCGGCGTTGTTTACAAGTCGCCGAACCTCCGAGGCGCCACACGCGATCGATATCTGTCACTTGCTGTGATATTGAATTTTAATAACACCCAGCTTTTGTCACTATGAATTTATATAACATATGGTATTGAATTTCATGTTTTGCATATTAATGTGTATTTTTATTACTTTATTTATTACTCCTTTTTTTCAATTTAAATTTCCACAAAATCTGTGTAAAGGATATCGTTTTAAGTTTCTTTAATTATGATTAGATATAATAAAGCCTTTGAGGTATAATAATGTCATTACCACGAAGTAAAGACATTATTTTTAGTTGCTTTATAAAAAGAAAAATAATATGCTTTACATATAAACGGCAAGCGTATAATTTCATGTAAACACCCAGAAACGGGAGGATTGCGCCATAATTATTTCGTAGAGCTGAAAAAGTTCAAGAATGTGCTTCTCACTAAAAGCGTGCGTCGCGTTTACGTTACTTGAAAAAATTGTGCAGCAGTAAATTTCTTGTCTTCCTTAAATATTTTCAGGATATTAAAATGCTTTTTCATATTTTTATACCGAGAGACATTTATTTTCGTGGTATTTTCTTTTTCTATTTTTCTTCAAATATCTCGCAGAATCGTCGTATTCGTTCATGATTACTATCACGCGGCTAAATCATTAGGTGGAAAGATTTAGTTTTATAAGTTTTGGAAGTGGGGTAATCCGGCAAAATATCTTGCTGCTAAAACAAAGAAGATTTCCCACGACTATCGTTGATAGAAGATGTAAAAGTATAAAACTTGTCCGAAATAAACGATCTTAGGATAGTGGTATTTTTTGTAGCGGACAACGCAATTTGTGTTTCCTGGCATCACGTCACGTCTCCGCTTGCACAAGTCCAATGTTCCGGTGAATTACACAAAATAGCTATTCATCCCGCTAACTTTGAAACGCACTATTTTTCTAAAGAAATTGATACCACTTAGCATTACAATTGTAATTATTTACGCATCAGATTTAATAGCACTGTTGCTATCTTTTTATATACTAGATTGATAAAATAATGAAATGATATACAAGGAATCGTGAAAAATACTTAAACGAAAATGCAACATTAGGCATCGAGGGCAATTGATTTGTAGTCGGTGAGTAATTTATCAACACAACAATCACTCCGCAGGGGACGTATCCCCTCCGTCCTCCGCCAAAACCTAATATAACTAAGAGCAGCGTTGTGAGGACAACCCTTTTTATGCGGGGATCACATTTTTCAGTCGCGAACGAATGGAACGTAATTTGTATAACTCTAACATTTACCCAGTTTCTGCTTTTATATTGGCCGCTCTCAACTCGCTCGTCCACTCAGCCACACAAATATTTCTTCTATATTTACCCTCGTAAAGAGTTGCCTTGCGTGAAATTGCAAAGAAATGCAATGGGGAAGTTTTAATTTGCTGGCCGCTTTGAAATATCGACCTACTGTTAACGTCAGCTGTAGTATTCCCGTTGTGTCAAGTAATTTCGTTGCTTTTATTTTGCTACTTACAAATAATTGCTAGTGGCAGAAATAACTTTGTTCACTTCAACAATTGTAAGGTCTGTTTGACCAAAAAAAAAACAATCTTTTGAAATATTTACTGCAATCTTTAACAAAACCACCTTTGGGTTGCATAGTAACTATATGTAGGTAAGAGAATAGAACATTATATAGCTTTTAGGCTGTGATTGATAACACAAATTTATGAATGGAAGAAGACGTTATGGGTTGGCATTCGACAAATTGCCCCTGCTTCGATTTATTACGGTGGATATAGTCGGCTGTGATTCCTTTACCCTGGCAGACAAGCCCATAGACATTGATATATTCCTCAATTGTAAATTACTCGTATCCATAAACTTACTTCAGAAAATAAAAAGGTTTTGTATACAAAATAACTCAACGTATCTATTCTGAAGTTATGTGAGTGAATAACATTCTTAGCATTACTACTGGTTTCTGAGTATTACTTTCGATGTAAGGTCACAAAGTTCGTCGCTCTGCGCTCGTTGTGAGTTTGCGTGTTGGCGGTGGAATGATCTAACTTTTATTCTGCTAGGAGTCGTGAGTAGAAATCTCTGCAGGGACTTGATTTCTGTTGTACATATTAAGGATCATTGAAATGCGGTTTCGTGATGAAGGAATTATCGGATAGGACACGGCGCATGTTAATACGTTAAGTCAGTGGAGTGGAACGCCTCGAGATCGTGTTCGCGGTTGTTGGCGGCTGATCGAATCTGTCGGATGCGAGTGTTGCGATGCGAGGAGGCCGCACGCCTGTAGCTCGCCTCGCCTCGCCTCGCCTCTATTTGCCTCGCTCCCAACACCTTGCCGGTCTCGCCGCAACACAGCGCGCGGCTCCCGCTGACCTCAGAACATGGTGTGGTTAAACAACTGCATTGCTCCGATAATTTCAGCTAATGTTCAATGTTTTGCGAGTTTCGCTCGGTTACGTTTTTGTACTTGCTTTACAAATGTACAAAGTTGTTGTGTAAATTTGAAAATTACATACGAAATTATTTTGATTTTGTAGAAATTTATTCGAACTTTGCAACTGTTTATAAATTTAGATTTAAAAATTCTTTTGCCGTTCTATTCTGTTCATTTCATTAAAGAAATTAAGGCTGAAATTTTATTATTTCAAAATAAAAACGACCACTTATTCAGGTGATTTATAAAAAACACGATTGTCTTTATGTGTAGCCGGTTGTAAATTGGACGTTGGAACAAAAAAATATACATTCCAGCGCTATTTTTCTCACTGGATTATATTTTTTGAGGTGAAATTTATTCAATTGTATCGGGAAACGCCGGCGCTGATACGACAGACAGGAAAATAGGAGGTACGCAAATTGCTGAATTTCGTTATTATTTGGTGCCGTGGATAACGCCCGAAGTTCAAAAAATATAGCTGTTATATTATTTAATAATATAAAATGTACATTATGTATTATATGTATATAATCGTTTTAGAAATATATTTTAATAGAATTGAAGGAACTTTACACTAGATAGATAGATTTTTGATAGATTTTTTGATATTCATGGTCACTGATCCGCTTTGATTAATCTTAGCGTGGACGTTAGGTCTATAATCAAAGGTAGCGTGATGAATTTTAGCCTAAAACTACACTACAGTGTAACAAACATTCTGTGAAAGTCATACAACTCGCTTGTAAAGATCTTAATCTACCGATGTTATACCAATTCGGATTAACGGATTAGAATTTCTCTCATCACTTTCCTTCACGATTGAGCGCAATATATACTTTTGAACCCAAAATTATCTGTTGAGATCGTCGTGTTGTAACTACGCTTTCTCGATAAGTAAGTATCTACTTATCTAGATGGTAGGGATACATTTCTGATAGACAATGCATTGAAACTAGCGGAATAGTTATTTTGACGCATTTCTACAATATGGGTATCAAATGAAAGGGCTTATCTTATCTATCTTAGGGCGAAAAATTATGTATGCATGCATGTGTGTATGGGAGTGCATAATTTATAAAAAAAATACCTCCTAAGAGTTTAAGGTCCTGATGTCGTATTGAATATGATGTCGGGAGTTTAATAAATTTTTCAAGTTTGATTTCTTATTCTTTTAAATTTTAGATGTAAAGCCAAAAAAATATTTTATCGAGAAGCCACAAATGAGAAAAAATACAAAAAGCATTTTTAAGGTTACCTGGTAATACGGATTTATTATTAAAATTAAAAAAGAATCAGTAAAAAGATTAAAATAGTTTCAAAGATGATAGCTATTTATTTGTGAATCTAAATACGATAGGTATTCGGTATAAAACAAAAAATATGTATTTTATATATTAAAAAATATATTGCTTTTTGTACTTAAAACTTCAAATAACTTAAGTGCCATTCAATCATTCAACTCCAGGTAAGGATTATAGATTAGGTAGATTTTATGCGACCCATGTATAAAAAAATAATATTTATTAATATTACACACAAAGTATATAACAACTTATATATCTCTTTTATTATGTAGACAATCCATTAACAAAACACTTCGGTCATATTGCTTTTATTTCTATACTTTCATTGAACTTTTATGCGAGAGCAAATACAAAGGCAATAATGGCGTCTGGAACTCCACGGTGCTCCTGAAATCGGTGAAGATTTACTGCCCCGAAGGTTCTTGCGTTTTTCATACTCCGAATATATTAAAGCTATGTATCAGCCAGAGGTTTATCTTTGAGAGGGCAATATTACGGAGGAACTATTTGGCGCGAGTGAAATACCGCGTTCCGAACAAAGGAATACCACACTAGATATTCATTTTCGAACTTTTAGACTTTTATTGCAGTTGTTTTTTCAAGTGCAATTACAAGTACAATGGACATAACTTCTTTGGATGCCAGCAGTTTGACAGTAAGTTATGGCTAATAGTAATGGATATGGGCAATAATTCAATTGACAAACGAGTAAAGTTATAAAATAACAGTAATAAAAATGCGATATTTTTTATAGTTTTTAAATGTCCACTGGGAAAAGGTTAGGGACAATATGGCGGATTTTATCACTTGCATTGCTCCATCTTGAATTGACGGATGGCGGACTGGTTCTAATATTATCAATGCACCTATTAAAAATTCGTAACTCCATCATTATAAATATTTATATATACTTTACCCACAAGAATCATATGTCTAAATCTTAAAAGATGTATTCGTCAAAAAAGCCAATCTCTAAAGTCTCGCACAACTATGAAAGTCCGCAAAGTTATCAGGCAATTCCTGGAACTCCATTAGAATATCATTCTTCAAATTAATCTCGTGGGGACGTCGATTAATATTCTAATAATCGACGAAAATAAGGTCGATGAAAAATTAATATTTCCCTGTAAATATTTGACAAAGAGCCCTAACTAGGACCCCGGGCTGGGGTCTGGCAGGACGACAAAGAAATTCATTAAGGAGCCAAGATGTTGAATCTGACACTTCAATGTGACCGTTGGAGCAAGGATCCGCTGCTGGCCAAATTAAAATATTTCGTTTGAATACATTTCACTAATCCTCCTGAGTATTGTGTTGATACTCCCTGGAAAAATTACGTCTTTCATGTCTATTCGAATTATAAGGTCCCTTTTAAATAAAATGTAGATTATAATTAGAAAGCAGGTCATAGGTATATTATACCGTATTTTAATGAAAGACATTCAAAGTACATACATGTCCCATCTTTTTGGGATTACGGCAATATAGATATCTCCCTGCGACAGATTTGACTTATTTCACACCCCCCTCATTTGCTCGATAGAAAACCTAAACTCTTTAATCCTCAACGTAACTCTCTTGAAGTTATAATTTATAAATACTTAATCAAGCATATTTTAATCACTATAAAAATCTTTTGAATTCCCTTACTGAAACTTTTTAATTGAGTTATTAGTCTATGAAAATAATAAAATATAATCGCTCATGACAATGACTATAAGTCGGCATAATATCGCGAGAGCTAGTTACAAAATGGAAATTTATGGGTAAAAAAAATACTTTTTGAATAGATTGTTACCTACATTCTATTCAATAAGTAAATTTTTGGTCACATACTCTGTCTCACTTACGTACTTTGCCGGAAATCTTTGCTCAGGGGCGGGTGTGAACATAAAGTATCGGATCGGTCCCTGGAGCCCGACGGCGCTTTTCAGTCTTCGTGTTGGTAGAACTTTACTCTTTTATAAACCTCCATATATTTCTAGGTAACAAATTGGGTAAATATATACTGCGAGCTCTTTCTTGAGACTTTTGCACTATTTTGTCAGAAAAAATATAAACTTATACAAATATATATAGCCTTCACTATTTGATACGAATGGCTGGCAACAACTATGTTGACACGGTGGGTTACATTGTAAACAAGAGAGATAATTTGTTTATTATTTCATTTTTTAATTATTCACATATTCATAATCCATACATACAATCGTAAATACACCTACATATACATATGTATAATACATAAATATATATGTTACATATATAGATATAATTGCCGCGTATATTGGTTTATGTATTTTGATAAGCGGTTAGGTAATAAAAAGAAACATTTACGGCCTTAACAGGAATACCAAAGTAAATCACAACTACAATGTAATCTTTAATGTTGTTACTTCTAACCAGCAAACGGTACAATGAAAATGAAATTAAATTTATGCCAAGCTGATTATATCTGTAACTCAAAGTTGTATTTTCATTTGGAATTTTATTACAGCACTTAAATGATATTTTGCGTACAACTATTTTCATAATGGCCTCTAATCGTTTTTAAGTTCAGTTTATTTGCAGTTTTATGCTTTTACCGAGAGATTAAAATGGAGCGTTATTTAGTATTCAATATCGTCGAAAAATAAATTCCGAGTTCCCTTTGAATTTCTCTTTTAAAATTTTCAATTTCAGCATCCATACTTGAAAATGTTCAATAACGTTTGAATGAGCAATATAAACTGGAATTAATTGATAGCACACAATCCGTATGTTGACTTTATGTGGTCGTCTCTGTCTCAATGTCAAAGCAAGTATAATATCGAACATTTGGTTACCAAAAATGTAGAGGCAAGTCAATAAATTGTTTTTTTTTTTTTAGTATGGGTGGCTTACAATTTATAAAATCTTATACTGTTCTATAACGTTATGTATTTGAGGTATTTTATTTCTAAAAGAAACATGTATGTTTTTGCTAATATTCTCTATATGGAGCTATTTTTTAAACGATAAAATATAAAATTATATGAATGTGCTTAAATCGAAGTTAATATGTTCAATATATTGGAGAAGGTAGGTAATAATGTTACTCTTTGTGTCTATATTTTTTATTTTATGTATTCAACATTGCACAATACAGGATAAATAATATAAAAACTGTAGATTGAAAATACATCGCACACCGTTGGTCTTAACGTTTAAAAGCAATAAATATCGGAGTTTATTTAATTATGTACGACCTTCTCTTGTGAATTTTTAACATTAATATTTGCAGCTTTTGAATATAAACTTAAAAATGTAACATGTACATATTACATTATAGATAGTAACAGCCTATTATATATTCCAGTACTGCTATTATAATAATACAATTGTGAAAGTTTGTTAAGATGTAAATTTGTTACTCTTCAACACCAAAAAGTTTAGGTAAATCTTTACAATATGTATTATTCATTACAATAAAATAACATAGACTATCTATATATATAAAAATAAGTTACTGTTCGTTAGTCTCGCTAAAACTCGAGAACAGCTAAACGGATTTCTCTTATCTTGTTCTTGAAATGTTCATGGAGGTCTAGGGAAGGTTTAAAAGGTGAAAAATATTCGAATAATTACGGGGAAAACCCAAAAATACCCCTTTTCTATTTCCCATACAATTTTTTTTAAGTCGATCGAGGCAGTACGAAGTTTGCCGGGTCAGCTAGTGACAAATAAAAATTTCAGAGTAAGTTGCGCAATCTAAAGGAGTTTAAAAGTTTAAGTGGTTACTTAATCTGGCATCCAGGTGGGGGCATATAGCCTTTGCTAATCCTTATCAAACATCGGCAACTTAATAGAATTAGGTGGATACATAGGAAATGTGTCAGGAAAATACAGGTAGCTTCGAATTTCGATATCGGTTGATAGAGCGTACGCGGTATGTATTCTATTGACAATTTTATCAATTTTATACAAATATGATTAATTTGATAACATATCAGATAGACAGGAAAGCGTGTATCAGGTTATAAACAATGCCAAGGTTGGATATTTGAATTGGTTGGACATTTTTTTTTTACGAAGATATAATACAGAGAACTGTATTGTATAGCCATCTTCCTACTAGAGACAGGTTAACTGAGCTACCTATTCGAATTTTTCATCAGAGAAATTGAAGAAAATGGCATAGGTCAAAAATATCACCATTTCAAAGAAGCGTAAATATAGCACAATTTTGTGTCAAGCCCGTATGAAACTAATACGGTACATCACTCCATATCTCAGTTTCTATTCGATATTTTTAGTATTTATTTTTTTTAATAGATTGTCTAGAAATGGCTTTAAAAGCTAAAACAGGTCAAACAATCTTACGCATTGTTAGTTCCCTTGACGTGATCTCACTAAGTCTAAGTAGACGTGAGTCTCATACCTCATATAGTTTCTTATTCTTTTTTCAGCGTTTAGTAAAATAGCTTTTAATGCAGACATGTGTTTATGCACAGGATGTTTATGGGGTAGTATTGGGGTAGGGCGCGTCCCACAGGCGCCGGTGGCTTTTGAAGGGTGATTTTTTATCGACGTTCGTTGGGAAACGCCGGCTCTGAATGGGGAAACTACAGTTTTGATATTTGGTACTGGCGATGAAAACTTATAAGTCATCGTTCATTTTTTTTCTTTACGTCTTTTAGTTCGTAAGGGAAATTGTAATCGTGTAGGTTTTCGTATTCGTATTCATAAACGAATATTAATTTTGAATAGTGAGGTAGTTATGTATGTGTGTAATGTGTATGTATCTCGCATAAAACAAAAAAAAAATAACCTTGGCAGGAACCTAAACTTTGGCAGTCGGTTACTATTAACACAAGACCGGTCCTTCGAATAAGTGCCGGTCCCTTTTGTTTTTAAACAAAATTGATATGATTAGATACCTACTTAACATATAAATAATAACAAAAAATGCGTATATATTAAGAATTTAATGTTTGCAAAGATAATGTTATCTTATTTATATACAAATATTGATAAAAGCAGTTTAATTTTCAACTATCGGCGCTAAGCGAAGGTAATAGCCATAATTCGTTATCATTTTCTGATATTCATGTAATTTTAAAGGTCATCATTTCTTCAATTACATAGCTTAACTTAACTTTGTATGCATTTCATAATTATAATAAGAGTAAGGAGGGTGAATTTTTCCTTGCACAGGATTTGGGAGAACTCCCATATTAGCAAGTCTTTTAAATGTGATTTAATTCAATTAATTAACTCAATAAATGACACAAATAAGACACATAGAACCTTTATTTGGCAGCAGTCTTCTGTAGGTTCATAAGTGTGGAAATTAATAAAATCTGGTGTCATTGGATCTTGAAAAGTGCAAAAGAAATATTCCTGTTAAAGTCTCTAGGTCTTACAGTTCAAGAGATTGGTAATTGAGTTACTGTATCTCATAATAAATCTCTTTTACATACATACATAAAAATCAAGTGTGGTTTCCAAACAAACAAATATTACTTCACTTGTGGCAATAATTAGCAACAGTGTAAGTTATTGGAGTTGCATATTTGTCAAATATTAAGTAAATATAACGAAACACAGCGTTGCATCATGCATTCTAATGTCAAGAAACCAAGCGTTACCCAGTAAATGTAAACATTAGCTAATGTTTATTCAAGTATTACACGGCTACTATAAAAATAATTGCTTGAATACATACATTGTACATATATATGAAAATAATTGTGGCATACACAGTAATCTTTGCATTTATGATATATGGATGTTTTTTTTATATTTCCATGGTTCTGCAGCTTAATTATTTTCTTAAATAAAACATTAAGGCTGCGGGTTGTCTGGTAGAGATTGCTTATAGTAATAAGACCACCCTTGTACACCTTTTTTTTTCTTTACATTTGTTACTGCTGTTTTTTTTTCTGTTAATGTCTGTGTGCAATAAAGATTTTATCTATCTATCTATCTAAGAGTAGAAAATACAGAACAGTGTTGACTGTACTATATACAGTATAAACAAGATATAAATAAAGCTACTAATAAGTTGTTTTAGGAGATAATTTCTTTTCATAAAATCAGTGCTTCAGAAACTTTCGATATCTAGATATCTAGAAAGGGTCTTTTAGGATCACTTAAAATAAATTAACCCCAAAAGAATTGAGTTTAAGCTGTTTTTAATATTTCAACACTTAAGTTTAATAATTGTATGTTGTGGTCACATTTGCATTAAGTTTTGGTATTATATTAATTGTTTTCAATACAGCTGTTTTTACACTTTAATCTATTTAATAAGCATGCTAAATATATAACTTGTCAACCATTTTTTGTAAAATTTTCTATGGTTAGCAAAGTAAGGTTTGCTTGTTCAAAATTTATATTATAATCAAAGAAAATAAACAGGTACACTCTATTGATAATAATAATAATAATAGACAAACAACTAGATATTTTTATCATTTTTGTGATCATTCTATTGGATATCAAACACATTTGAATGTATTCATCACACATATGAAATATATATTTTAATTAAAATCTATTGTTTTCTTTTATTTTGTATTCGTGGAAACAAAGGCTTATTCTAATAAAGAGAAAGTATACAGAAAATATCTAATCTAATTCACCAACCTGACTGCCACTCGAACACTGGACTCATCACTAGCCATTTCTGCATTTGATCACCTGGAAAAACATCCTTACATAAATATAGGAAAACAAAAAAATAAAAAATCATTCTCTTTGTAGCAAAATAGGGTCTTGTTTTTCAATTTTTTATTTACAGATTATTTACCATATTTTCTTTACATTTATACAAAATAAAATAAGTTTCGTTCTAAGTAATTGTAATTTAGAATTGCTTAAAAAAAATTAAATTTAAAGAAGAATACACTTAATACATGAACCGTAAATATCTGGGCTAATATAATATTTATTTTGCTCTAAATGATTACAAACAAAAATTGTATTTATTGATAAGTCCTGACCTAAACAAATTATGTTTATAGTAAGATATTATCAGATTCACACGAGTTCGTAGACCGCTACTGTATGTGATACAAATTGAGCAATTTACTTACTATACACAGTAGAATCTTCACTTTTCGCTTAACTAGATCACATTTCTTTTACGACAAGCATCAAAACGACACGCTAAATTAACATCGACTGAGATTTCCGTCCATCTTTCACTAACATAATAAAATAATCTTATATAATACGGTACGCTACAATTTTTAAGTATTCATACAAATTATACCATTCATTTAAATGATTATTATTTATTTTACACTTTTATAAAGCGTCGCGTTTATAAACAATCGAATTTAAATAATAAAACGCTCGACACTGCAACTCCGTTACCGCACAAATTGACACTGACAGCGAAATTCACAAACATCGACTTGACTCGCATGAGCGATTATGTCACAACGACATGATATTGACAAAACTACGGAACTTGACTTTGACAGATCAAAATGGCTTAGATATCTGTTTAATAATTTTAAATTTAAAATTTCGTTTTGCTTAAAAATAATTTAATTACGTGACATAATTTTTAAATTTCATTAGATACTATGTGAAAAGATAATTTTATTAAAACATATATTCATTTTTAATTTTGTATTTAAAATAAACTCAATACAAGATATTTCTACAGAAATAAACTAGATGGCAGCTCACACGCTTACTTTAAGCGTTTCTTGTACTTTTCAACAGATGGCGCTCAACAGCAAAAATCGTTTAAAATATTTTTTTTCTCAAATATTATTTCAGTAAAATATGTAGTATTAAAATTTATCTTATATAAGTAACTTATTATATAACGGTTTAATAAAGGTGCGCTTTATTCACACTATATTAAATTTGTGTAAAAATTAACATTAATTTTTAACCCACTTTAAAAAGGAGGAGGTTATCAATTCGGTCAGTATTTTTAGGGTTCCGTAGTCAAAACGGAACCCTTATAGTTTCGCCATGTCCGTCTGTCTGTCTGTCTGTCCGCGGCTTTGCTCCGAGGTCCTTGATACTAGAAATCTGGGATTCGGCGTGAGTATACATATGCATCATCAATTAGTTCAAAGCCGGAATAGATTACTCGTAGCTGTTTGTTTTAACCTTTGAAAGTTTGTCATAACAAGTAACAAGTCGTAAGCTGTGTATATCGCGTTTATAGCATTCAGTAGGTATCAGCCTTAATATAAAGAAATGAGAAAAAGATCATTCCACCTTTGTTTTTATAAATTATCATCCCCTGGGGGAATTTAACTTGACCTCAGCTGTTTTTCTATTACACAAATGAATTCACTTCAAGCTGAATTACGTTCGAGCGAAATGATAGATAAATTAAATTTGTACGTCGCTGGAATTAAAGAAATGCTTTTTGTGTATAAAATTGTAATAACGTTTTTCCTAATTGGGTAGGACAAATGGTATTCTTAAACATTAAGTATCATTAGAGGCAGGTCTATAGTCGACAAAGTGGACCATGAAACCTTTTTAGTAAAGCCTACTTTTATTTTTTTTTATTTTTTTTTAATCTGACACCTAGACATCTAACAAAATTATATAACAATATTATTATTAGTAGTAGCGCCAATGCGTAAGGAAGTTTTTTATTTTTTTTAATGGGATAGAGGGCAAACGAACGGACAGATCACCTGATGGTAAGTGAATACTGCCGCCCATGGACATTTGCAACACCAGAGGAGCTATAAAATGCGTTGTTGGCCTTTTAGGGGGAATCGATGGGGAATGAATGGGGAAGGAGTGGGGAATTGGGCCTTCGGTAACCTCACTCAAACCACGACGCAAGCG
>DVVJ01000182.1:0-18137 GCA_018234505.1 Junonia neildi neildi
AGGAAAATATCTACATAGCAATATATAAATGTTTGTAAAAGAATTTCTTTTCACAACGACCACCATTCATGGCACATCCACGACTCACAGTTTGATCTCTATTATTGTAATTTGATTGATATTTTGTTGATGCCAAGATCAAGGTTGAATTCGGAACGTAAAGCGAAGAACATATCATTGAATAGGTATATTGCTGTGAAAAGAAATTCTTTTAAGTATCTTTATACTCTTATTTTACACAGATTACGCATATACTTTAAGATTTTCTCATGTTTAATTTATTTAGCCGCACGATATCAACGATTTCGAGGAAAAGTTGCGTGTAGAAACTATAATAATATAGTATAGTGAAGTAAAATAATCTGTTTACGTCGTGAATATCCTAAAGTTATTTCATCCTGTTCATGAGATTAGCCGTGATGGATTTCTGCGAAGTAGCGGCTAACTCTATTAAGTATTCCAGAACGAACTGCACTTATAGTATTCTCGTAAGCGTCGGTGGAAACAACACAATCAGTAATGACACGTCGTGACCGTAGGTTTCTTAACTAAAATTATTGCGAGGCGAAATTGTTATGTCGTGCGTCGTTAATTGATAATTTAATAGCTATAGTTATAAAAATAAAGTACTTATTTCGTAACAAGTAACGTGAATGTACATTGATTGCCACTCGATTTTCTGCAATTTTTTTTCAGTAAAAATTTTATCAGTGAGAACTTAACTTAAGAATAAATCTTTGAAGGTACCGATTAAAGAACAAGAGATCATATTGTTCTTATAAAATAGGTTCAACTGAAAGTCGCCGCAAAACAATAGCGTTATTAGAGCTTGCCTTGTGATCATTGTCTTGCTCGGCGGTGTGTTTAATCTCGGCTGACCTTTTTATTTAGATCATCGGATCTCTAATACTTTTCCGTTTATTATTCAGAACATAAAAACGCTTAATAATTCGCTTGTTAATGAGTAATACTCTTATCGTGCAACAGTAAAATGTCAATAACGCAAGTAACGTGTTCAATTGACATTTCACGATTGCGAAAGATCTGTGATAGCGATGGAAACCTTGCTCTTAACAACGCTGGATTTGAAATATATTAATAAGTGATTATAACAGTTCTATAGAAACGCCAGGAACTAAAATAATGATTGATAGAAGTGGGTTATGTTTTATAACAATCATAATTCATCGTATATCTTAGAATGAAATATTTTCTTCCATATACTTAACGGACAGTTTTCATTTTACTGTCACTCAGTTATCATGAAAGCAGTGAAAAAGTAGAAGAAATTGTATCTGTTTCTATTTAACGTTTATTTCTTTTTTATCACTGGTAAAGTGGCTTTGAACAAAAGAAACTATTAAATGCTGTTATCTTGTGGAAATGCGTAAATAATAAGTATGTGCCGTGTTGCACGTATGTCTTTTGAATGAAACTAATTATTGTTACTAACAATGAATAATTATTATAAGTACGATTTTTGGTAATATTTATTAAGCATTCATTATAGCATTTCCCTGTCTATAAACTATCTGCCTGTATTAAAATACTAGGTTTACAAAAAGAACAGTAATAAATAAACTTTAAGCTACCTGTTTAATTAACTAAGCTTATACAAATAGGTACCTAAAATGACTGCCAAAATAGTAATGGATTTTTTTTTTGAAATTTTTGGTTTCATTCGACTAACACGTTATTACACTCGGTTATAACCATGTTCGTAGATATATTTTCATTCATTTTCATGTTGTATGTCAAAAATATTTCATATGCAATTATTAGCGTATCATATCTATAAGTTAAAATTCATATTTCAAATCAATTTATCTTCAACTATACGAAATACGAATTTATACGAAAGAGCAATATTTTCCTCTTAGTTACATACACAAATCTGTAATCGATTTATGTCAACATAATTTTCACATTTAGCATTTAAGCTACATCCGTTCCAGATTGTTTATCCGTAGACATAAAATCTGCAAAAGTGCAAATTCTTTACCTGTTAATAAAATTTAAATAAAAATATTGCGTTTCATTATCTCTCGACGTGACACTCGTTTGCAGAGCTTGTATTAAATTAATTTAATTCGAATTTCACACTTTTTAAGGTCAGTAAATGAATACTGGTAATAATTGAATGCTATTGCAAAAACAACTCACAGTTTAAGTAGTATTTTAACAACGGCAACTCTGTAGAATTGCTTCTTTATACGACAAATCATAATATATTACCGTTTTTATCCGAAATCTTATGGTCCCGACATTCCTTCACGGACGCGTATTATTAGTCAAGGCCTTAAGAAAAAGTATATTAAAAGTAATACACGTGATGAGTACATAAGAATGTAGTCCTGACCATATTTGTAATATTTAAATTGCTGTTTTTTTTTAACTTCAATGTGGTGTAAGAAAACTTGTCTGTAATTTTTCTAGCTAAACATTTATTAACAGAATATTGTTTTCTACGAAAATTGTTTAACAATATAAAGTCTTTGATCGTTTTATAGTCGGCTAAGTACAAAAATTTTCTTTTTTTTAAATATAAAAAAAAATATATAAACTTTGCGCAAATAGGTATATAATTTTGTAATACGCTTTATCAAATTAATAGACACTTGTTCGCTATTCATACATGCCTTGAATATATAATGAAAAGCGTAGACTTATTAAAAAAATAATCACCGCTAAATTACTCGTTCATTTGCCAATATTTGCTCACTAAATTGAGCTAAACTCGACGTACTCGTATCATTTGCTTCAATTCGAATCGATTAATTCGGGTCGATCGAAATGTCGGGTAATATCAGTAATATCAGTTAGTTTTCGTTAACTGCTGCCTAACTCGTACTTTTCATGTTCAAATTCGTGTCATTTCATAGTATATGTCTTTTATATTTTTATGCTTTAATTTTTCCATGGAATTGGAAATTGTAATTGCTTATATCATAGATCAATATAGGTACAGGTCAGTTATTTTTAAAGAGACTAAGTACCTATATAAATATATGTTTATGAAGGTAGTTTATTCATACAATTTATTACTTTATTTTTACAATGTAAAGGAAAGTAAATAATATAGTTAAACACCAGTGTCAAAATAAAAAAAGGGATTATTGAAACTGCATTTAACGTTAAAATACGTCGTCTTATAAATATGTTCAAATTTACAAACGCATTTGTAATTCTATATGTACTCATTGGACTTTCGTATTCAGAACGGATCGCCTTTGATCTTGCGGTGCGTCCTCAGTCCTCGCAGTTCGATCACAATTAACTAAACGATAAACGTTACATATCGAAACTCTTGTTACATTAAATTAGACTCTATATTTTAGTGATAAGTATCACTTTTGCTTGCTACAAAACCTTAAATTGAAACGTTTTATGTACGTTCTACGTAATTTGATATGTCGCTCGCCAATAGTCCTCGTTCACACCATTACATATATTATTATGTGAGAGGCAATTGATTCTTATTTGTATTGCAGAGTTCGGATTTCAGCCAAATTATTTACGAATTTGAAAGTTTTGACTTCCTTATTTCTCGAAAGTTTTAAACGTTTACTTCATTGGCAATTACACAATTATTTTGCGTTAGTCTTAAAAAAAACTTGTACCTTCTTACGTAATTTTTTACTAAAAAAACGATAATAAATATAATAATTATGTTGTACTGACAATAGAATTAATTTTTTTATCAAAGTTTATTGTTCCATTTGTTCCTATTGCTAGTAATTGTAATTGTGTATTAAATTATGCGTCGTATAATTAAAATACCATTTAATATGAATATTTTTAAATGATTATAGCGTACTTGTGAAATTAAGATACCTAAGTTGTCACCTACCTACCTAAAGTTGTCGCAATTATTTTTTACCTAAAATCCGTTGCGCCGTTAATCAACAATGTTAAAAAAATCAGTATTGAAAGCACGATAGTAAGATTTTATATATTATCAAGTATCAAGATCTAAGTTTGTTTATAAATAGAATTTATGTTAATTTGGCAGAACAGGAAAATTGTTGCCAGAACATTTTAAGTTTGTTTTCGAAGTAATTTAGGGTCGTGTATGATCATCAATGAGAAATGCGGGGGCATAAAATCCCCCTGAATTTTCTGTCAAAAATTATGGTCTGCACAGACGCGACAGACTTTTGAGACTAATGCGACCAAGTCGTCATCCATCCTCATGGGTAAACGACATATCCCGAAAAGGGATTCTAGTGTTTGACGTTTGTGACGTTTTTATAAAAAAATAAAATAAAGTAATTACGTAATTTTATATCAAACCATTGATGCGAAATATCTGGTCGTATAGTTATTACATATTTATTTTTCCACAGGAGTTATATAATGGTAATGGTAGGTTTTTTACCTCTCCTAATCTCGAAGATTGAAAATCTCGTAAGAATAAGAAAAAAGAAAACTATTGATAATACATATTTTTGAACAATCATTCAGGTGATAAAATTTATTGATATAGATAGCAAAAAAAATTCACGTGCTCTACGGCACGGTAGCTGTTAGTGATAAAAGAGAATACGTCATTGTTTATGTTTGGGTACAGATAAAGAATTTATAGGTTCATCTTGCGTTGCCACCAATATAAGGTCAATAAACTTAATTGTAGTGTTGTTCCTTAAAATTATGGGTTTGTGTTTTTAGGTTTATTTTTTTAATATCTTAGTAGGTATCTTATTGTTTGATAATAAACGAATTCAAAATCTATGTAAATGCATTAAAAATAGGATTTTTTAAAATTTTAAATTTCTTGAAGTACGTGTATGTGTAGAAGGTGCGTAGTTATAGCAGAAATTCATGAGGGCCGGGCGCACAGAGAACGGCGCGGGGTTGTTCGGACCTTGTAGGCGTTAAATGCAAATCGCCAGCGTTTCACCGCAGGACAATGCGGCCGAAGTGTTGCACGTCTTGTAAACAGCACGGACGTGGATTGTTGTTCTACTTTTTTGGTTAAGTGGTCGTCCGTAAACGGAGGCGCATAGGCCGCCGAAGAAATACCGCAGGCGGTACAATGCCTCGTTCGGCGCGACCGTACAAGGGAAACGCGGTGTTAAGGTACCGATCTCAGTTGTACGATATTTCCAAGCTACGTACCGGCCCATTTTAGTTTGCAGTAAAATTTTCAAATCCACCGTCGTATAAACTCGGCTGCTGCGCATATTATCGCGTGGGCGGATGCAATCTTTTATTTCTCATTCAAAAGCGACCTATTTTTCGTGTAACATTACATGAACTCATGCAATTCGCGGTAAGTGTGAATATAGATCGTGCGGAAACATTAACTTCGGTACATCAAGAGAATGTCGAGATGAAATTATATTTTATGGAAATGGACATTGAATCGGAGCCAACGCTCACTGCATTCTCATAGCGCGACAGTTATGCGGGCGTGTGTGCGGGCACGAACACTGCGGTATGTCTCGACAACAATAAGACCGCGCCTTGTGCCATAAACATTCTTTGCCACAATCATTACGAATATAACCTATAAATTAGCACAGAGCCGATTGCGACCGCGCCAGTCAGCGAGGGAATTCGAAATAAGGGCTCGGCACATGTGCTGCTGTCAGCCTCAATGGAATAGCTGTGTGCCGTCACTGTTGACGATTTTCTGTCACTTTGTCTCATCACTATATTTGCCAACTAGACTTTGCTCTCACCTCGGATGCGGCGATTTCGAGCTATCACTTCGGACATTCATACAATGACCGGCATCTGTTCGGTATGACTTATTGAATTCCTTTATGTAATGGTTACTGATGTTCATTATATTATTTTTCTTGTGTTTTAATTCATATTAACTTCATTAATTACTAAATACTTATTGAATTTTTTAAATGATATTATCTATCTACGAGTATGTGTCCTGGACATTTTTACAACTCAATTGATGCCTTATTCGTCAGTCGCTATAATGGAGTTATTGGGCGCAGTAAATATGTACAAACATACAAACATATACATATATTCATTCATGAACTGCCTATAATACTGGAAAAATTATGATACCTAATATTCACATAGGATTATTATTATGTAACAAGGAAAATTGAAGAGATGTGTTTTTAATTTTTTAATTTAGAGCCATTCTATATTACATGATTTCAAAGAATGAGGAATTAGGGCTATTTTTAATATTGATATTATATACACTAATAAAATATAAGATTTTGTATGAAATTCAGATAAGAAACTGTAAATAGAATAATGCAATATCAATGTTATCTCGAGTTTATTTGAACCGCATGTAGGTTAACAGATAATTAGGTCGAGTACTTAATGTATCGATAGAGTTCAATTGATTGTTTTATGTAAGTGTATAAAAATATTGTCGAGATTACTATACGTGACGTCTGCTTATAAGGCCACACATTACGTTGATATTTATAGCACCAATTATTATTTCGGGATCGACCCTCTATATTACATGTATTTGATTCGTAGCTAACTAAAATTTTATATTAATACGATATTCAATTATCTTGGCTTGGCTTGACAGTGTTGTTTTAGGAAGTTTAATGTCAATTCATTATATAAGGTAAATAAAGTGTGTCTAAAAATAACTGTGCACTTTCTAAGTTTGAAATAAAAACAAGTATTTTGTGATAGAGTTGTGATATTTTTATTGTATTGTAAAGAAAACATGTTCCGATGAAGTATGGCATAAAATATCCGGCAATTACATAGACTACCTTACAAAGACTGAAGGAAAATAAGGTTGTATTATTTGGCGCTATAAAGAAATAATATTATAAGTAGGTATACTGACTTTTTTATTCTCGATTTATCTGGTTCGGAAGTGTAAATCATCAACCGAACGTTTCGCTTTAAAATTCATTCATCTCGAAATTTTCCTTCAAAGCGATACCGACGTCACTGTCAATGTTATTTATAAATAATAACAGATATATGTTTTAGTGAAATATTTAAAAATAATTAGGCGAAATGTTGGCATAGTCGCAGCTAGCGGTACTTCAATAGAGAAGAGATGAGACGCGGTCACGGCGTGTTGTAAGACTTGTAAGTTTCACTGTTACGTCACGGTGCATCGTCATTTGTTCAGAATAGTCGCGTTACTGAAATATAACCTCGCGATCGAGCGGAGGTCAAGGTGCCGCATTATGAATTCATTTAGAGTAATTGCGTAAGACCTTGCCCTTGCTATTTAGTCATTAGTTTCCGCCATTAATCGCGTGCTGTCTGCTGTAAAAATACGACAATGGTTCTACGATTTTTTCATTGTTCTCATTTCCTTTTTGTATAACGAAATTGTAATGGTTACTTTAACATTAACTAATTCATAGTTATCTCCGCATCAGACACAACTACTATAATTATAAGCTAATACAAGTTTAACTGAGAATATCGAGTAAATGAATATTATCAAACACGAATAAATATATTCAAGCTTCAGGTTTGTTCAGTTTAAATAGAATAATTTATTATTAAAATTAACTATTAATCTTATCCTCACTGAAAGGACTTTTAAAGATATAACGTATTTTTACTTTAATGAGTTCAATTATTTTCTTTGGGTTATTACCTAGATACCTATTATATTAGATTTGGCATAATTATGTTTATTATGTTTGATCATATCGGGCGCAAGTCCTGCTATTTAAGAAGTCTACACAAGTGCCGGTAAACAATGTTCATTTGTTTTTTTTTCGGTAGTTCGTGTTCGGTTTTATGATTTACTGGAGACAGTTAGTTGTCACGACGTTTAAAATTCATGTGAAAATAAATGCAAACAGAATCTAAATAGGTTTATGGCGTAGACCTCGTGGCTATGGTAATTTCCCGTAACGAGAAATGTTCGATGCTTATCGATAAGAGATTGAGCTGAAAAAGGAAGATCTTTCTTGGAAGTGGATGGAGAATGTTACAGTTTTTGTTACGTCGTTTTGGTATGAATTATTGATAGTCTTAAGTGTCGTGTACGCAGTCTATTCATGGTATCGGTCGTGAACGTCGTCAGAGCGGCGCCTGGTTACATCATGCGATTGGAAAACTCGCCGCGTCTGAGAGGCCTAAAGACATAAGGCCGCGATTGGACTCGGAATTAACTCTGATTAGGAGTCAAGTCACGTCCCAACTCTAGGGTACTTTCAAAAGTTTAAATTTACTTTAGAACGACGTTAATGAGTGAAGCTATTCGGCGAAGCACCTTGAGTCTAGCAGATTTTCTCTATTAAATGTGTGTGTGAATGCTTATAAATATTCATCGCGCACATAGACGCTAAACGACGGCGCCGCGCAGAGCTCGCTCGAGTCAAAGGTGCTCGGCATCGTTCGCATCTTAATTCTTTATCAGAAATAAATAAAAAAGTATAAAAGGATAAATATGCATACGACGTTATAATAGGCAGCTATGAGAAATAGAATAAAAAACAACATTTACCTAAAAATGTTAATCTGATTGATAAATAATCTAATACGCATATTTCGCGGATTAATGCCGCGATATTAAAATTCATTTTCAATAGTCTTAATTTATAGCCAATGACTTAAGACAGATCGATTCTAATGCTAACGATTGGCCGTCTACGCTCAACGCCCGTCGATTCCAGCTATTTCTTGCATTTGCATGTACTGTAGACTTACACGTCACAGTGTTGGCGCCACCCGCCTATAAATTTAGGACTGTCTCGAGCATTAAATGAATTCTTAGATTGAATTATGAATACTGGCGCCGAGTTGTACTAGATCATAATCTACCTATGGGGATATCAGAGCGTAAACAGGTCTAACTCATCATAATGTTTACTAAGGTTACTCGGATATTGCTTGTATAACGCATACTACATAATGAGAAAGATATGATAAGGCGATTTATTGAGCATATAATTCTTAGTCTTAGATGTAACCTATTTTGCTTTCGTATCTACACAATGATCGTGTTGAAATTTGTGTTGGTATGCAACAATTTAAAAAAAAAAATATTTTTGTTTTAAAAACAAAATTAGGTACTTTTTGTCTCATTTATTTATAGTGATCGGAGTTGTATTCTAACTTAGTAAATAAATTTTGATTCTCGCGGGTACATACGGTGTCAAGGATAACAATAAATAGCAGTTTGTTTGAAAACAGACACTCTCAGTTGATATATGTTTACACTTTTTAGTGCGTAATACTACAAAAACCCGTCATTCTGAGCAAATTAGTAAAATAAATAGATATCATTATCATTTAATCTCTATAATTTGGATAATTGGTTTCAAATATACATACGTAAAATGTAGAGCTGTGTTTTGTTACCATATAATTATGATATCTACTAATAAAAAAAATTGTTGTATAAAATCTTAGTTATATGAGAAAATGTAACAGTAAAGGTTATAAATTTTAATTTTCTTCAATCTAGAAAGTTCCTTTAGATATCAAGAAAAGATAACGCTAAAACAAATAAACCATAGCAGATATTGCTTCTGGGAATATTCATGTAATTGAATTGAATGAATAATGAATTAATAGGCGGTGGGCTCATTTATCAAACTCGTCGTCAAATCGGTAACATGATGTATCACACCAAATGACACCACTACTCTTTAGTTTAGCATACAGCAAGAGAATTTGCTATGTGTATGACAGCGACATCTAGTATTAAGGGGAATCCTGATACTACTGAAAGTGATATATCACTTGTTTATGTGGCTTAACGAATGTCAAAACAAAGATTGACGTAATCCGTTCCGAAATTTATATCACAGCGTGCGTTGAGATTGGCAAGGAACGATTCGACAAGCACCATCACCGACTTCGCTCGCCAATAATGAAAAAGGCAAATTCCACAGTCGCCGTCTGGACGGCGATTCTGTTACGATTGAATAACATTTGATCCAATCAACCCGAATGGATGGGTCGGTGAGGTCTTGCGAACTGGCCCTTATTGTTCGTCCTCACTTGCGACCAATTGATCGCACGACATATTTTTATGAGACACTAAATGTCTTTATGCAAGTTCTGTTGCCACACTATAGGTACTATATTAAATTTTACTTAATTCTAGTTTTCGGATGGTTTTAATAAATTCAATATTTTCTGTATTGTTACAGCACCTGACATCGTACAGGACGATAGTCCAACAGTTGTCATCACGGCTAATGAAGATGAAGAACTTAGTACCAGACGTAAGTATCTTATTAAATGCTTGAGGTGTGAAAATTATGATCCCCACTAATACTACCACTAATAAGTACTGTGTTGTTCTCAGATTTCGGAGCCTTACTAACCGGCCGTTCACCGCTGTGCATTCGGCGTGATGACATGACAGGAGTCCCTGTAGCGCCCGGCGTAGCGACCGCTCGCTTTACTTTCCGACGTCGCCACCTATTCTGGTCTGTTATTCTCGGACCTTCTATGGTCGTACAACCGCGAGCCCTAGCCTTTCTCGACAGAGGGGGACGTATGCTCCTAGAACATACCTTACGAAGGGCGCCTGGAATTCACGCCACTTACGAGGAAAAAACTGATAAGGTACAATATCACAAAATGTTTGTTGTTGTTTAATTATCGCAATCAATCACTCATCTCTTAGATTGCTCAATGAATTGCCTTGTTTACAGTTGTGTGGCGTCTGGCGTCGAGTGCCACGGGAATATAAGCGCTTATTGAGAGAAGGCTCTCTGTACGTAGCGTTGATTTGGGGTGACGAGCGGAACAATTCCATGGAAAGTGCGCTCAGCGGTCGCATAAATAGGTATGCAAAATATTTTAAATGTTAAACGTTGCATTTTTAATATTCAACGCATATTATAAATTGCGATCCTTATTGCAAGAATATGTTCCAATGTTTTGATTCTTTTAACTAGTATTTAAATTTAATTCAGAATAAAGATAGCTTATGTTCTGGATTTTTATCTCGTGGATAAAGTTCAGCTAGTAAATGGATCTATACTTTTTATCATTTTATTCTGTAGTTTGTATATTTAAAACATTTTATGGATACAGTTATAAGGCAGAGTCTACTGCATGACGCACAAAGTGCGAGTATGTGTAAAGACGGTCTAAAGGCCCGTTAATATCTATGCGTGTCAGGCGTGCTTGTAACAAACCGAGAAAATAATCGTAAAATACACTATATATGAGCGCTTTCATAAAGCGTAATGTAACTTTATATGCACTAACGTTTCCGATGCATTACAATCACATGCATTACTTCTGTATGGACCATTTGTGTCTTAGGTATCCTACACACGGTCTGTCAATTACTTCAATTTACTGTTTATCCTTTACGGGACTTTTCCATAAATGCATTCGAAAAATACTATTTATTTTAGATGTTATTTCATATTCACAAATACTGAATACATTCACATTCACAAATACTGTCGTAAACACATGCTGTACTATAAAATATCAGAATGTATAATTTTATATAGATAATTAAATAATAAATATAATTTAACATCGCGCTTTATATTTATGAAATGAGACAGTATGAGATTCTCTATACACATTATGTCCATCGCATTACTATGCAATACCCTTGAAATTACAATGTTCCAAGGATGTTACGAGTAGCCTCATTGTTCGTATTAAATTAACCGTATGATTAATAACGGAAACTCGACTTCGTTACTAATAAGAATAGATAAGTAGACATATCAAACCTGTGTTTGGTATGGAAACTTACGAGAACATTTTTTTTTATGTTAAATATTAATAGAAAAGTGCAATTCTACTGCACTAAAAGCTCTAGAATCCTGCATTTGTTTTTCTTACACTGATAAAAATTAAAAAAAAACTAATGGCCAGATACGTGCTTCGCTACGTATAAAGTAAAAAAGTTTCAATTTGACAGCAGAATCACCAAAAAATGTGATGAATGAAGAATCGCTCGATCGACTTTGTGAAAACTTCACATACACCATCAACTGAATAGTCCAAACAAAGTCTAAACACTTGGTTTGAATAGTTGAGCTCAATCTTAAATTATAAAATTACAAGGAAAAGCGGCCTTGATTTTCTTAATACATATCTATACTAATATTATAAAGCTGAAGAGTTTGTTTGTTTGTTTGTTTGAACGCGCTGATCTTAGAAACTATTGGTGCGAATTTAAAAATTATTTTTGTGTTAGATAGACCTTTTGTCGAGGAAGCCTTTAGGCTGCTTTGATTTTCGAAACGTTATTAGTTATTATGGTTCAGCGGAAAAAATAAAAACCCTCAACATTGTTTGACGCGGATGAAATCGCGGGCAGCAGATAGTAGATAATTTTGATGTTCAAATTACAGGTACCCAGCACTTTCAACGGAAATGTTTACGTCCCTTCTTGAATCGGAGCATATACCAACCACGATAGGTAACGGTCCGTGCGACGACTACCGCACGCCAGGACAGGAAGAAGGTTGGTGGGGAGGAACAGCGGTAGTCACGGGAGCGGCCGGAGCTGCTCCCAGCCTACACCTGGCGATCATATACAATGGTGTGTTCACGCCGGCGTCCAGAGACCAGTCCGTGAGGGTCCTGCTCACGCTCCCGGAGAGAAATCAGACGATTATTGATGAGGTTAGAACAAATTTTCTGGCCAAATTATTATAATTGTAAATATTGAAGCGACTTTTAACTGTCACTTGTAAGTTTTATTATCGAATCATACCTGGAAGGATTTTTTTCAACAATTCTTCTGATCGATTGAGCTGAAGTTTGCATTATCTAAAGGATATATGGTATTATTGTATAAATGCGAAACTAGATAACTGAAAGTAATTATAGTACATAAAAATAAGCATAACTTTAAGTCATTCCCTTAAAAGATTTACTAAATAAAGGAAATTTGCTTATTTATAGGTTCAAAAAGTCAACAAACCAGGTTACGAACTAAACGTGCTAGAAGTTTCCACGCCCGTATCTGCTGCAGAACTACGGTCATTGTCAAGAGGCCGATTGCTGCTATCTGTAGAAGCGTTAGGAACCTTGGAAAGACGCATCTCTGGAAGTGTCAGACAACGAGCGGCCTGTGAGGTGTTCCATGCACCTTTGATGGCTGAAAGACCACCGGCAGCTCCTACGCCGGAGGGACTGGCTTTGCTATATATTGATAAGGATGGATCACTTGTGTATGATATACAGGTGTGTATTTCAGAACCTTGCAAGTTTTAAATTATTGAGAACTTTTAATTCTTTAAGAATTTTTAGTTATTTCCAATAACTTTAAATTAAGCAAAATACAGTCTAATAATATTCATAATTTTATAATGAGTTTATTGTTGTCTTGTAAGCAAAATCTTATGAACAGAACTTATACATCTTTGCAGGAATGACCCTACTTATTTATTTTAAAAAACCTTATATATGTTTTTCAGATAGAGAATTTGAGTATAGCAGATCCAAAAATCACTCTCGTGGAAGAACAGGGCAAACGTCATTCGCAAGTGGAGATATTGGACACTAGAATTGGAGTTTTAGCGAGACCAAGCGCTCGTATATTCCCTCCACTTTATGAAGATCAACTTGCCGTTCATATTGGTTCAGACACAGGTAGGTTGACATGGTTAAAATTTACTTATTTGGAACATTATATTAGTATAGTAACAGCCTGTAAATTTCCCACTGGATGAAGACACCTCTTTTAAGAAGAAAGACCTTAATCCACCATGCTGCTCTACTGCGGGTATACGTATGTCAGAATGCTCCCGCCACACGCAGGTTTCTTAACGAAGTTATCCTTCACCGCCGAACACGAGACAAATTTAAAGCACACAAGCACTTGAATAAGCGACCTTTGGTTTAGATCGACCTATTTGTGGTGGTAGTGGTGACACTAGGCAGCCTTGGCTTAGAAAATTAGGAGCTAAACTTTTTTTTTTATTTTATATTATTAAATAAAAGCTTTAAACTTCCAGGTCCTCCAATGTTACGCGGCAGGCTGCTATCACGCCCTTTGCCAGACGCGGCTAGTTCTGGGCCAGCTCTATTTAGACGCACCGATGTTCGCATGTCGCCACCGATAAGTCCTGTGGCTGGTCTCGCCTGGGTCTCCGTTGATGCGTTATGTGGATTGAACTATGAGGTAATATTTGTAATTGCTTTATTATTCTTCAGAAACATTAAAGAATCAGTATGAGTAAACAAACACATTAATAAGTTTGGAGATACATATTTCATTTTGGGCGACCTTTTAGTACACAACATAGAAAAATTTAAATAAAGAAGCTGTTTATAATAAATGTTGATTTAAGTTTTTGTTTTGACTAAATAATTTGCAAATTGAGAAAGACAAATATTAAAGACAGCTGTCAAAGTAACATACCACTACAGAAAATTTGCCATTGTCACCTGTCATTTGTATTTTGTATTGCAATCTTACATTAAATTAATTTTAATTTGGACGTCATAATGTATTTTTTTGTAGAATATATGGAGTTAAATATTTACTAGACATTTATTTGTTATATTTCTATATAGTGTACTAAGACCTGGCCCAGGTCACATACATTTCTGAAACATCTCCTCTATTTCTTCGTTTAACATATTGCCAATTTAAACAATCAGGCGTACTGATAATCCACCTAAATAATACCACATCTTTTAAACATTTCAGGTGATAATAAACGGCTACACCAGTCCCTGGACGGCGTGGCTCGATAGCCGTACAGTTGGCGGTTCCAGGGCGTTAGCTGGAATTGAAGGCTCTGTTCTAGAACCTTCTGCGGCGGAGCTGTCAGCATTGAACGCTGGCAACGCGTACCTTAACGTGCGGGCTTTTGACAACGACACTGAATTCCTGCGCACGCGATTACCACAGGTAAGATATTTTTTATGATCTTACTTTTAGGGCTATTTGTTGATAATATTACATTACAAATAAATCTGTAATGTATCTGGAAACCAATCTAATGTACTATAGGTACATATTTTGATGTCTGTTTTGGTGTGATTAACTATTACTAAAAATAATTCATATTTTACATGCTGCTAAAGTTACGATATTGAGGTAAGTTAGTCACTAATAATAATCACATATGCTATTGGATTTACCTATATATCTTCTTCTTCTTCTTCTTCTTCCTAGCATTTTTCCAGACTTAACCAGGGTCTGCTTTATTTTAGCCTAGGTTTTGACAGGTTACTGATTTTTATGCAGAGCGATTGCCGTTTGACCTCCGCAACCCAAAGGGCAAGCCAGTAACCATTTAGACTAGAATATTTTTACCTACTATGAGTAACGATCGTTATGAGGTGGTTGTGACAACTACCGAGCTTTACGTGCTCTCCAAGACACGGTGGGTAAACCCACAAAGACCAGACCTAGAAACGAATGTTTATATAAATACAAACATCCGTCTCGAGCGAGAATCGAGCCCGTGACCACTGGCGTTAATAGCGCTTACAGCAACACTACACCAGAGCGGTCGTGGAAAAAAAATTATAATATTTTCTATTGTTTTCTCAGAAAGTTTGATAATGTAAAAATCATTTACACAGTTTCCAGTATTTTCTAAGAACTGGATGAGAGTTCTATTTTGCATGTATATAATATTACTAAATAGAGTACTTTCTCGTAAACTTTTATATGATATTGATATTATAAAGTAAATTATTATTTCTTAGTATCGAGAAAATTTTGTTCTAGAAACTTTTCTTTTTTATTTAAGATCTTTTTCTTTGAGCGATTTTTATTATATTTTGAACAAAAATATATAATTTGATAACATTTTAAACTACTTTTGAGTTTTGTTGAAAATGTTGTGAAAATTGAATCCACTGTCGTGGGCTAACTCGTTTGTTAGAGTACAAGTTTGGTTTTTTTTATTTTTTTAGAAATGGTTTCCTTTAGAAAGCCTATTGATAGATAAAACAATGCCAGAGATCGTTAAAAAGGGAAGAAATGTAACTAATCGTCCTCGTGTTAGAAGAAAATCATCCCACACATTTGTATAAACTTGTTTTTAGTGCAATTTTAATAAACATTGACGACAGTAATTTTAATAAATATAAAAAATGTAGACGACAGCGTTGGCGCAGTGGTCACTGCAACTGACTGAAGCGCTAACGGTTGCGGGTTCGATCCCCGCTCATGACAGACATCTGTATTGGCCATATGGATGTCTGTCGTGGTCTGGGTGTTTGTGTTGTGTGTGTGATCCGGACCCCGACACAAGATCCAAAGATCTTACTGAAGGCCCGTTGAGTGTACAGCGTTATTTATTATTTATTATTAAAATAATAGAGTCTTTGTTACTCAGTATATAGAATTATATTATTGAAAGAATATATTTTTAGCTACATACAAACTTACAACGTTTTTTTTTTATATATAATACTTGTGTAAAGATAGCGATTTTTACAATAATAGACTCGACTTAAGAAGTACCTATGTACATTATATTTTGAAATAAAAAAGACAACGCTAATTAATTAAAATATAAATTCGTTGTAAAAAAAATAACAAGAGTTTTACAAAAAATATCCTCAGGAAACGTATTTTACAAGCTCATTAGCTGAATCAACAATGTCCTTTCTTAAAATGTTGCTTATTTATTTACTTGTCCTATCTTTCTATTATTTCCTTTCGTTTAAAAATAATATATTTATAAAAAAATTAGAATAACTAAAATTTTATAATATATAATATATAATAGTAAGCATATAATTCTTCTAACCATAACATTGCAAATGAAGTCAAAAACTATATATACTCTCAGTGTTCAATTAAGTTTAACTGCGATATTGGGGTTTATGCAAGCCATCTATGAGTGTATATATTTTTTTATGTAACGAAAAAGCTTAAAACTACTCGACTGATGTCAAAAAATCTTCCACCATTATAATGCTTACATTATCCCTGACCAACAAAGACTGTATTTTAAGTACATTTTCATCAGATCAGTTTGAGCATAGAACGTATTGATCATGAAAATTTTAATAATATGAAACCAACTATTCCAAAAACAAAATACAAAATAATCATTCAAAGCATCGAAGCACAACATACATAATACGAAATAGAACGAAACCCAACGCGGCCGCCTAATGGCTACCACATTGTATCCCGGAGTAATCCCGCGGCCGCGACTAATCCCGGTAAATCGCAAAACAGACCGGGATCGGGATTGGGATTGGGCCGCATTGCCAAGTTAAATACAAGGGTATTACGACGCGACTAACAGATACAACTGGATAGCGATTAAGTCCTCGCTCAAGGGAATTGTTAGTGTATAATGAAACAGCCTCATAGCTAAAATAATTAAGCAGTCGGTCCTCAGAAAATAAAAGTTAAGGAAGATATCTCCGAAGTCTTTATTTTTATTTTGTAGTCTAATTACTGGCTTGCCCTCTAGGTTGTGGAGGTCAGACGATATGACTTTGTAAGAATCAGTAACCTGTCAATATATAGGCTAGAATAATAAACGAACCAGGTTTTCCCGGAAAAGACCGAGAAAATTGCACCATCTTGTCGACATAAGTTATACAAATCGTTTAATCAGCACTTAATAAGATATTTACTGTAATGAAACCTTTAGCCTAGCGGACTTACAAACTACAATTACGTCCCTGATTAATGTCGTGACCGCTAATCCTGGAAAATGTATACAGAGAAAGATCGAGTAGCTTTAAAATTACTTAAACATTGTTTGCATCTTAATAAGAATGATTTTAAGCTTTAGATACACGTATGACAAAGAAGCCAAAAAGTTATTAAAAACTAATCCTCAGTATGATTATGCCTTTTCATGTACACAGATGATGATTTTGATTCAGAGAAACAAAAGGGATTCAGTTGGTGTTAAAAACAATACCTCCACACATAACAGATATTCTGCCAATCAAAGTAACGTATAAAACAACCAGTGCTTCGTACAAAGAGAATACATTACTTATTTCATATTAAATATTTACACATACATGTGTATATAAATCTCGTGTACATTGTCTTTGTCGCGAACAATGGGTTCAAATGAAGTTATACTGTTGACAGATTCGCTGTTCGCCATTGTCTGAAGTCAAACACTGCGTTCAATTAAAAATTAATGATAGTATAAATGAGCCGTATTTTAAATAATTTATACATTTAAACATAGTTATGTAACCTATATCCACCAATCCGCAGTGGAGCAGCGTGGTGGATTAAGCTCCATAACCTTCTCCCTAATAGGAGAAGAGGC
>DVVJ01000183.1:0-18111 GCA_018234505.1 Junonia neildi neildi
CGAAACCAAAAAAAAAAAAAAATGCAAAAAAACACCAAGTGCCAGGGAAATTTTCCGGCGCCAGCGGTCGGACTCGCTCCCCGCTGTTGGGCTTTGTTTATTAATTGTAAAACATTTTATTTCGCATTTTAAACATTTAACGTGTCAAATAATTGTAGAATAAAACTTTTAATTCAAAACTTTGCATCATGATTGTTTGTAATTTGATAAAACTTTATTTAATACAGTGCTAATTATGTATGCGACTGATATTATTGTGGCGTCATGTTAGAATTCGATGTGGATTAAAAACTTGTTTGAAATAGTATATCACGTTTGTTTCATGAAAAACGAACCACCATGAGAGTGGAATTTCAAATAATGGGCAAAACTGACTGAATAAACAATGTATTCACCGCCTGTGCAAACGATTTCCGTCGGTTTATCGATTGTTTCGCTTTCGCCTGTAAATTCGTATAAGTACACGTGCAATGCTTAAAAACATAAAATTACACGGCTATTTTGTGTGAACACTTACGCTGTTCATTTTCTTGCGTATATCGAGTTGTTTTATCAAGCCGTATAAAAATTGCCTCGCGATTGTATTACATATACATTGGAACGTTATCAGTTCTGAGTTCAGTCAGTGAGACGTGGCTTGTGACGTGTACTTGTTATGTTAGGTGGATTTAAAGCTGTCAAAGAATATAAATCTGTATAGCAAAATGAGTGAATCTGAAAATACAGAAGGAAATTCTAAAGATAACTTTAAGGTACAGCAATTAAATATTTATTTAGAAATTAATAACAATTGAAAAATGAAATCTTAAAAATGAAATATTTGATTTGTTTTGTTGTTTCAAAAATGTTAACTTTCATAATAACAAATTTGTCTACCATTCAACTTTCTAGGGTCCTACGAATGGTGCAGGTGGGCCGCAACACTATTACGGTGGAGGATACCCGACGCACTTTCACCATGTGCCTCCACACCACATGCAACATTCACCACCTCCGCCAGTGTACCAGAAGGATGAGCGAACCCAGCGCCAATACTCTAAACTTAAGCAGAAACTAGAACGTAAACATACTAATAGAAATAATGGAATAGGTAAGATAATTTGTTTTATTTTAAATGTTACATTACATTAAATATAATATTTTGAAATGGTTACTAAAGTATAGTATAAAAATTAATCACTGAATGTGTTGCTAAGTGCAAATCTCACACATTGCACAGAACAGCTGAACCAATTTAGTCATATAATCATCCTCGTATTTCAAGGAATATTCTGAAAAAAAACACAGAATATTCCTTAAAATACGAGGATGATTACTATGGAGAGAAAATTTTTATAGGATGACTTTATAACTGTTTAGGCAGTTAGTTATTCTTATGGTTTAGCATATAGTTTTCATTATTTGTAATTTATAGATTATGTGTTGTTAGGTTATCTATTAAGGTTTTGTTACTATTTATAAAATAATTATTATCAAAAGGCCTAAAATCATACAAAAATTGTTGTGCAGAGGTAAACTCTGGTGCTAGTACACCATCACTGTCACCTCGGAAAGAGCTGAACGGGCGCAGTGGCGGCAGTGGCGGCGCGTCCTCCGGCGCCTGGTCGGAGGGGGAGGGCTCGTCGGCGGGCGCCTCCGTGCAGGGCGACGACGATAACGACACGCAGGCCTTGCTGGACCTGCTGTCGGCTACACGTACGCCTCAGGTACGTTATTGTTTTTAAATGTGGCACATGTTTATACTGTTTAGTAGATTGAATTATGTACTTATTATATATAGTAATAATTGAATATTTTATTATTAACTAAGTTAATTTATGATAAAATTGTTGATTTCATTAAATTCCATGACTATAATGTTTAGTTAAGGTCAGAATGTTAAGATATTATAATTTGTACCTATTTACTTTAAAAAATATTTTCTATCTTTATTTACAGGTCAGTGACATGACCCCAACTAGTGCACTTGTGCAATGGAACTCGCCACTACCTGAAGGCGTGACTCTTCCGAACGTCGACCTAACTTACGATCTCTTATTAGGTGATCGAGGCAGATACAAAGCTATTTATAGTGGCTCGTCATTGTCATGCCGGTTTGTATAATATTAGTATAATATTATATCTGTCTAATTAGTATCATAATTATATTGTATTAATGTTGGTAATTTTTGTTACAGAGTTAGAGATCTGAGGCCTGGCTGCGAATATTCGGTATGTTTACAAATTCGAGCAGGAGAGATAACGGGCGCAGCGAGCGAGGCAGCTACTTTTCGCGCACCGCCTGCGCCTCCTGAGAGGCCAAGCCCGGCGCGTGTCCAACAAAGGACACGAACGTCTGTCTTGTTGAGGTGGTCCTCAGTTGCCGATAATGGAGCGAGGATAACACATTATATCTTAGAAATGGATGCCGGCGAGGGATTTACGGAATTAAAGCGGCCTCGAACGCCTCAACATACAGTTAACAATCTCCAGCCGCAAACACGTTACCGATTTCGTATTGCAGCTGTTAACGAATGTGGGCGTGGCGAATGGAGCGAAGAAACTGTCGTTTGGACGGCTGGCCCACCTCCGCCTGCCCCTGCGCCGCCTGTTCTGCGCTCTGCGGAGTCCACCTCACTGTCCTTAGCTTGGGAGCGAGTGGCTGAAGAAGAATTCACTCTACAAATGGATGACGTATCACAGGGACACGGTTATTTGGTCGTTTACTCTGGTCCAGATTGCGAGTACGTCTGCGATAGACTTCGTCGCGCCAGCGATTATCGTTTCCGTTTAAGAAGCGAGACTGCGGATGGAAAGGGACCCTGGTCGACAGAAGTCTCCTACCGTACACTACCTGAGCGGCCCGGTCCACCCGGCCGACCGGCGCCTCGCGGCAAAATACATTCTCGTGCTTTTAGACTAAGGTGGGACCCTCCTAGTGATGACGGTGGTACAGCCGTCGAGTCTTACACGTTAGAAATAGACGGCGGTGAAGGTTACAGCTGCGCATACCGTGGACCCGAGCGAGAGGCGCATTGCGATCGACTCCTTCCTGGTACGCAGTATCGTGCTCGTGTTCGTTGCTCGAACGTCTCCGGCGAAAGTGATTGGTCAGCAACCGAGACCGTAGTGACGGAAGCGACATGTCCTAGTGCCTGTAGTCCTCCGGAGATGGCGAACCCACCACGATCAACATTGGCATTTGTGCGTTGGAAAGCGCCCGACTGTACCGGCGGAGCACCTCTTACCGAATACCGACTAGAACTCGCGGATACGGATGGTTTAGTTCGTTTAGTACATGTTGGACTAGAATCTGAATGTATTGCGCGAGAACTGCTACCCGGTCGTGAATATCGCTTGTGGGTAACGGCGTGCAACAGAGTCGGTGCGGGACCACCTTCAACGGCACTGAGATTCACAACGGCACCGGCGCCGCCCGATGCTCCCGAACCTCCCGTCGTCACTCTGGAAACGCCTCGTACCGCTTGCGTAGAATGGACGGCACCTCCCAACAACGGCGCTCCCATATTAGATTTTCGTTTACAAATGAGTGCGACGAATGTGGACGATTCTTTCACGGAAGTATATAGGGGACTGGAGACCATTTGCAACGTAGCAAAATTGATACCGTTTACACCTTACTTTTTCCGCGTCTGCGCCACCAACTCGGCGGGGCGCGGCGCCTGGTCTCAAGTGAAGGACGTCCTGACGCCGCGCGCGCCGCCCGCCGCGCCCGTGGGCCTGCGCCACGAGGCCACCGCCGACTCGCTGCGCCTGTACTGGCGAGCCCCCTCCGGGCACGGCGCCGACGTGCTCCGCTACAGGGTCGAGATCGACGACGCCGCCTTCGATACGGAGGGACCGACGCCGGAACGGCTCGTCGAGGGGCTAACTCCCGATACCGTGTATCGCGTGCGCGTCGCGGCGCTCAACGAGCTCGGTCTCGGCGACTGGTCCGAGGAGGCGCGCGCGGCGACGCGGCCCCGCCCGCCCGCGCCGCCCGCCCTGCGCTGCGCTCAGGCCGCTCACAACCACCTGCGGCTCGAGTGGGACGCCGGCGTCGAGGGCGCGCAGTACTGCGTCGAGATGCGCGCACCCGACGCTCGCGAGTTCCGGCCGGTGTACCGGGGCTCCGCGCACTCGTGCAAGGTGAAGAAGCTGCGCGAGGCGACGACGTACTCGTTCCGGATACGAGCGAGCGACGAGCGCGGCGGGCGCGGCGCGTGGGGCGCGGCGGTGTCGGCGCGCACGGCCGTGGCGCCGCCGCCCGCGCCGCACGCGCCCGCCGTCGCGCTGCAGCCGCCGCGCGCCGCGCTCGTCTCCTGGGACGCCGTCGACGACGCCGACTACGTGTTGCAGTGTGCGCGGGGCAAGGACGCGATATTCAAGGAGGTGACTGCCTTTTTACTTTTAATAATATTATTTAATATTCGATGTGTTTCAATCATTGCTCTAACTGGCCGATGCTAATTTCGATCTTATTTCTATTTGGGTTTAATATTACGTTAATATACTAAAATAAATTAGAACTTCACACCGATCTCAGTGATATCATCGACTATGTTGAAAAACCACTCATTTTTTGGTAGGTGTACTCCGGAAGCGAAACGCAGTTCCAAATGGAGGAGTTGGAATACGGCGCGGAGTACCAGGTGCGCGTGAGCGCGTCGCGCTGCGGGCTGGCGAGCGCGTGGTCGGCGGCGGTGCGCTTCACGGCGCCCGCGGCCCCGGCGCCGGCGCGGGCCCGGCGCGCGCGCCCCGCCCGCTCCTTGTCGCCGCGCCACGCCGCGCTGCTGATGGCGGCCGGCTTCCTGCTGCTGGCCGTGCTGGTGGCGGTGCTGGTGCAGCGCCTGGTGGAGCCGCGGCCGTGACGCGCGCTGGCGGCGGCGCGGCCGCGCGCGCTCGCCCGCCTGTGAGCGCCGGAGGCCGCCCGCCCCGCCCGCCGGGAGACGCCGACTCGCGGTTCGCGCCGCACGGTTCGGATTATACGAATTCGGCCCGGTGGGCCCGCCCGGGTCCGCCGAGGCGTTAGGAGTGCAATTATTCTTCTATTTCATAGCTCATTCGATGTGATTTTATATTGTATCCGCGACGTCGCGGGCCGCCGCCGGCCCGGCGACGGTCGAGTGCCCCGCCTACGTAATCGTTCCGTGTAGAATCCTCGCTTCCTCACTGATGACCACCCGTTATGAAAGCATCTAAAATATTTATATGTATATAGTAGATAATAAAATATTAAAATGTGTGTCGCCGTCATGAGATGACGGATGGCGCGGAGTAATATGTGTCATTATCGCTTTACTTTATATTTTAATTTCAGTTAATGGATATTATAAAAAGAGAATTTATTACGATATCTATTTCTTAAATTACGTAACCGACTGCATCTCTTACGGCCTAGTGACTACTACACCGATGACTATATTGTATTCTCAAATTTGTAAATTATTTTAGAAAATACATCGTGGGACTGCCATTTCGAAATGAATTGTATTATAGGAAGTGTGACAAAAATTCATACAAGTCTGTAAATTTTCACAGATCTTCAAATCTAGTCTATGCTTTTAACGTTTCATTTCTTTTACTGTATCCACTGAATGTGCAGTAAAAATTAAAAATAAATATATAAAAGCAAATTTATTTATAGTGATACAAAGTGTACTTCCGATATATATTATTAGTCTTCTTGGCTCCGTGTTTTCCAGACGTTTGATATTTTTATAAGAAAACCGATCAGTCTGTTGCAAGTTTTTATCATATTTAAGTATAGCAAGTTAGCAACCAAGGTGCTCTAATATAATTGTTCTGTTGAGAGGGACATGGCCCCTCTTTCTGCAACGAGTTTCCAGTGTGTGTGCTGTGATCACTTCCTTATGCGAATGAGACTGATTTTAAAAATTAATGCTTTGTGTCTACATGATTGTTTCTAAACGCTGTCGTTTATTTTGACAATGTTTTAATATTTTAATTATACCTAGTGCAAGATAAACCAGAGGACGGTTTGAGTCCTTGGTGAGCCAGGAGTTGGCGCCATCGGTGTTTACGGAATTTTACGCCATTTTGTATTCTGCCAATACTGTTATATTAACCATGTAATGTACCTTCCAAGTTTTAATTGAGATAATGTTGTTTTTTATTATTGTAGAACATGACTTTTAATTGATGACATTATGTAATATAAATTAAATTGTTTATGAATTTAGAGATTATAAATTTATGAGATTGTTACCACCCGGTGTATATCGATAAGGAATTGTCAAACTTGACCTTATTTCTAAGAAATAACTGTGTTCCAAAAAATACAAAAAAAAGAAGTATATAGAATGATCCCATATTGGTGTTTGTTATTTTAATTAATCGATATATTAGAAAAATATTAACTGACGTCAATCTAATTATATTTTTAAATGAATTAGTTTCTCTATAGTTAAGCAGAGTATCTTTTAATTGTATTCAATTATACGAATTATAGTAGAAAGTGCATATGGGGTTTACATTGATGTTCTAAGTGTCATTATTCACATATAAATGTTTAAAGTTTTTGTGGAATAATGTCGTATTAATGTAATGGTAACATTAATTAAATATTGTTATAAGCCTTATCGCATTCAATGTTTGCTAGTTCGAGCCATCAATGTTTATATTTTGTCAAGGACATAAAGCTTATTTAATGCACGAATTTAAGCTTAAATATGTTGTTAATACTAATATTCTGTGATCACCGTATTCTGTTCATATATAAATATATATTAAAATATATATCTTAATCATAGACATTCCTAGATTTGATTTTTAAAAGCATAATTACATAAACTGTCATTATTTTGGCGAAAGAAAGGTATGTGCCAGTGCATGCGGAGGGGATAAATTATGCTGTAAGCACAGCTTGCAGCATGCAGATGGACTGGTTAATTTTTGAAAGTTTTATAATCCTAATGTGCAATTTATTTATTTTATGGCTTAATATAATATTTATTTTTTAGAAATTATATAAATATTATATAGCGTCGTGTAAATGGAGGAATCGATGTTCCTAAATGGTTAAACGTTTTGTACGATACATCAATCGCAAGCAAAATTGTGTATTACAGTAATGCATTCCAACTTTGTATTCCACTTTGTAAATAGGCCTAATGAACTCTATGACTTAATGTTGCTTTAATGTGGGAATGTAAATAAATCTCGTGTCTATGAGCTTCTTCGGAGAGGCACTGAATCTGTATGCCAATGGAAATTATTACAGTGTTGAGACTAAACGTTTTTAAATAATACATATGATTAATGGGGATAACATCTCATATTGTATTTGTGTTTGAATAAGTAACGTATAACGAAATGTATATGTTTATAATATAATATTTGATGATGTTATGTATACAATTTATTAAACATGGATATATCAATAAAATTATATTTTGTGTACGGTGAAAGTTTTAATTTCTTTAACAAACCACTTTGACATCATTCCGTGACACATTCAGTTATCAAAATATCTATGGTCAGTAATTAGTAAACCATTAACAAAATTGGACATAACACATTTTTTGTACAATTATATACGGCAATAATACTTATCATAATAAAATTACAAAATATTATACAAAAGACAACATCATATCATTGATACAAGTGTTAAACAAGACTAGAAATGTTTTGTACTATGAGTATTTATTTACTTATCAACTACTGCCACACAAAAACACCTATTTCTAAGCAAATAATTTGTTTATTTTGAAATCCAAATTGATACTTAATTGCCTTTAGGTTTTAATTTTATTTTATTTCGTTTCTATAAAATAGTGTTATAAACTCCTTTTTTAATCAATTTAACTGTAGCAAAATATATTTTTTTATAAAATAAATTTCGAATTACAAGCAGCTCTTAATAAATACAATTTAAAAGACAATATAATTAGATATTATAAAGTAAATGTTATGAGGTCCTTAGATATGTCTATTAACAAGGGGCAGTATGCATGTTTATCAATATTTTGATACTAGGCAGTGGGAAACAATTGGCACGACTGTATGTTTTCGCTGTAGACTTCTGTGTAGTTGGTCAAAATAGTGCCTTGCTTTGTAGAAATCTTGTCTATGCAACCTCTGAAGTTTTGGGGAAAAACCTTTTTAGCGTTGACATCCCCGTCAGTGATGCCACCTACAAAATTAAAATTTATAATTTATATATATTAAAAAATTAAAATTTATAAAAAATAATTATAAATATTTTTGACAGATATTGGCATTGATAAGTTTCTTTATAGATCAAACTTGTGGAAGAATTTGTTAACATTTTGAGTTTGGCACTTAAATTTTATCTAAATTTTAAATACATTTTCGACCTAAAATACATAGATACCTATATAGAGATCCACATCTTCATATTCCTCTTTATTGAAACATTGTTCTTCCACGTAGATCTTTTGGTCCATAGTGAAGGTGATGTATTTTTTAAACGTCAAAGCTATGGAATGCCACTCCCCGTCCGCCATGAACCCTCCTTGGACTAGATTAGATATTATTTTAGGAGGTATGGGGAAATAATCCCTTGTTTTCTGTTGATTAGTCGAGTTGTTACAATGTAGAGACCAAGTTAGCTTGATGTATCCTTTTTCTAGACCTACACCCAAATAATCGGTTCCCTGAAAATGGGGTAGTTTTAAAAATTGTTTACAACATACATATTCTTTGTGATATAAAACGACTGCAACAAAATACAAATAAGAATCAAAATTAGCCCAATAAAGAAAAAATTTTCTAGTTCTTCAAAGCCATTTTTTTTTGGACCGGGAAAAACATTTATAACTTTCAATATGATTAAAAAAGATTAAACAGTTAATTTGAATATACCATATTGATCCATAGTAGTAGTCCGTTAGGCTCCGCGGTGGTGAAGTTGAAAGAGACGTGAGCCGGCGCGGACGAAGTGAGGCGTTGTCCCGAGCGCGAGGACAATGCGCGGGACGGGGACAACATCGCCTCCCCGTCAAATTGCGGAATTGTCACGTTGATATCTGTTATTTGATATTTTTGAGGGTTTAATTTTTTATTAATTTTGTTATTATTTTGAAAATCAAATGAGTCACATTTAGATTTAGAGAAATAGATAGAATAGTGAGAATTCCAAAATATTTTTCGAGGATTTTGCTTCGATGATAGATACGATAGCCATGCCAAGATTTTCTGGAAATAATGAGAAAATGAGTACGATAGTGGTTACCATAGTTTATGGATATGAAGGGAAGGATCAAAGAAATAAATAAGAAATGGGAATAAGGGGAATGGGATTTCATTGAACTACTGCGTATGCTTTATAAACCAGCGCGCATGCTTCCGTTAAATTTGCAGGGACGCCGATTTGTTCTAGCTTATTTAATATAGAATAAGAAAAAATCTTCAGTACATCGACAGACACTATGTGCTTATGTGCTATAGCTATAGGTCACTTTTGCCATAATTGTCATAACTCACGCTGCTCGCATTTCACTCCAGTCCTCCCGGCGGGACAGAGACAGCGCCCCTTGTAGCAACGTCCCGCACCACACTGGTTGGGACGACACGCGGCGCGACGGCAACGCAGGCCCGCGCCCACGCTGCCGCTACAGGCCGACCCCTCACACGCGCCCACGTTTTGACCCTCTGATAAAAAGTCACGTATTTGATCCACAGATGTGAAATTGTTAGAAATTTTATCTCATCTTATAGGCGAATGTTTGTAAGTTTGGATATTTGTATCACTTTCTTGGCTAAATGGCTGAACTGATTTGGCTAAAAGTTGGTGGTAGCTTATTATACCTTGGTTACATAATATTAGGTTATGGGCAATATTTTACGCCAAAAATTCTATGTTTCCGCAGGGATTGCATACAATAATCACAAGCACGGACGAAGTCATCCTTATGAATTACAAAAGTTCGACTGAAATTTTGTAAGTATTACCTACGTTTGCATATTTATATCGCTATAGATACGCTTCTATTTTTACGACATAATAGATTTAGGTCATAGTACAGTCGTTACCTGCTATGTTCTGCTGCTCAAGCGGTAGCGGTATATTGTTAACTTGGAAATTCCTGAAGCACCCGCTATAGGATTCCGGCGGCCCAGACATGACATCGAAGGGCAGAGTTGACAAATCTTTAGCTCCACCTAGAAACAGAAAAATATCTTTTGAAAACGTAAGTTTTTTGGCACAATTGATGATTGAAGGCAACAATGTGCGTACCAATTTTAATTAATTTAATATCGCGTACTGTTGGCACATCCATCGCTTTTACAATTTCATTGCAGACGAATTAGGTTTTGGCGATTTAATTTATTTCAACTTGGGTTTACGATTTAAAGAAGCTTTTATTAAAAAAAAAAACTCATAAAAATAAGGAAAGATTTACCTATAACAATTGAAGCGTCGCTAGCTGTATGAGGATACGCGTGGGCGAGCATTGGTTCAGTGCTGAGCGCACCATCTACCCATACATACAGTCTGTTCCCATAACGGCCCGCCTTCACGCCGTGCCACTGAGACATCGACACCACCACGCCCGAACGAACGAGTGATGTTAGACCGGAGAGGTGGTCTGGACAAGCAAATTTAGAAAATTAGGAGACTCTTTAGAGGTCTTTGTTATGATTACCTTAGGCCAGTGATGTGATTTGGATAAAAATTATATGGTGATTTGGAGGCTATGGGGAATGGTAAGTAATGATAACGTTAGATTGGAGAGGTGATCTGGACAACATACCTAACTATATCAATCGACGCATCGCTGGCCGTATGGGGATAAGCGTGGGCAAGCATGGGTTCAGTGCTGAGAGCACCATATATCCTATAGCAGATCGCCTTAACATCGTGCTACTGAGACATAGACACCACCACGCCAGAGCAAACGAGTGACGTTAGACCGGAGAGGTGGTCTGGACAAATAATGTGGTGACTCTTTGATAAGGTATGATTTTAGTCTACGCCAATCATAGAGTTGTTGTGGTTTTAGGAGACATAAATTTACTTTACCTGTCCATCGATACTCTAGCAAGCCGCCTTGTAGTGACAAAGCCGTGTAGAAATGTGGAGTCTGCACGAATATCACAAGACCTCGCTCTTTCATCGGCTTGATTTCCGCTTCGAGGGACAAACTGACGCTCGATATTGAACGCGGGTGAAGGGTCAGGTAAGATCTTGTGCCAGTGAATAATATGTCTATTGGAACTAAATCTGAAATTACGCAAAAAATGGATATTTTAAATTGATTCTGGTGCAAAAGACCTAATTATGAAGATTTCGTAATTAGGTCTATCTAGTATGCTAGTCAGTTTAATTTTTAGGAACGGACATTATATTCTGAATTACATTTCTTAGCTTTTATTTTTCTAAGATTTAGTACGTACTCAAAAAATTTAGGGTATCTTGGTTATTTGGTTAATACGGGATTCAACCTTCTACAAGGTTTAATAAACTTTTTAAATACAATCGAATATCCGAGTCAATAAGCCTGACCTTGGTCGCAATTGGCCCCGGTCTTCCCGTAAGGACAGTCACATTGCGCGTCATCGAGTGTTATGACGCAGGCGCCTTCGCACTGCGATCGTGAACTATCGCAAGGGCTGTGTGTAGTCGCACATGTCGCGCCGAACCAGCCCTCGTTGCAGATACATCTGAAGATAGGGTTATGAGGAGATATCGTTAGAGCATTGAATTTTTGGAAGAAAGTTCGTGCCAAAGTTTCCATTTTTTTCCAAGTGTTATTTCAGAATTTACAAGTGGAATAGAATTTTTCAGTTTTCTCGGTGCGATTGGAAAAATTGACGTCATCATAAGATAAATTGTCACCTTTAGGATTAAATAGAATGTATATTAAAGAATTGTACACATAACATCATTTTATTCAACCTATCGCCCAACGTTTATTCTAAGGAATTAGGGCTCAATGAGATATGGCATAATGGCATCCTTAAGGTTTGCAGAAGTGGAAGGCAATCTTCACATTATTATATTATTACATTTATTCACTCAAAACAACTCTTAACTGCATCACATACTTACCACAAAAGACACCCATACTTCGACGTTAACATACCTATTCTAATTTGATAATACCGAAATGAACCCATTCCTCAATCTTACCCATAAGTAGCCGGCGAGTGTATACACACGCCGCGCGGGGCGTTGCAGGACTTGGCGGTGCACTGCGCGACCCCGCACTGCCCTACCCCTCTCCCCCCTACGACACCGGCTCCCACCGCCTGCCCCATCACCTCCCATATACAGCCACGCCAGCCAGTGTGTAGGGGAAGGTCGTGGGGTAGGTCGCGGAAGTTCTCGGACGGGTGACCGCCTGGAAATGGTGAAGTTAGGTTATATGTGATGCTATTTACGATCCTAGAAATATCGTGACTAAAATTGGCTAGATTAGATAAGGAAACTGTTTGAAGTCCAATAATATTTAATTAAAATATCTCTCTTTTGTATCGTCCGTCTGCCACAAGACCAGCGCTGTCGCCGCGCATAACGAACACTGAACACTATTCGATCACATCACATGCAATAAAATACATTATCAATATATATGTAGGATAAGAGCGTCATGTTGGAGCGGCAGACGGGCGCGTTGCAGCTGACGTTGTGCTGCCCGTCCACCACCAGGCTGGCGATGCGGCCGCGCCTAACGAACCCTTATTACTACTGTTAGAACCCTCATACAACAGCTTACATCCAATTAAATACATTACCAATATAAATGTACGGTAAGAGCGTCATGTTACAGTGACTGGCGAGCGCGTTGCCGCTGACGTTGTACTTCCCGTCCGCCACCAGGCCGGCGCTGCGGCCGCGCCTAACGAATCCTTACTACTACTTTCAGAACACTCACACTAACCCTTACATTCAATCTAATACATTACCAATGTATATGTAAGGTAAGAGCGTCATGTTGGAGCGGATGGCTGCCACGTTACAGCTGACGTTGTACCGCCCGTCCACCACCAGGTCGACGCTATGACCGCACCTAATGATGCACACATACAACCCCTCACATCCAGTCAAATACATTACCAATGTATATGTAGGGTAGGAGCGTCATGTTGAAGCGGCTGGCTGGCGCGTTCCCGCTGACGTTATACCGTCCGTCCACCACCAGACCGGCGCTACGACCACGTCTCCAGACTCTTACAGTGTGACCGCCACGACGTGAACCCAGAGCGCGGGACGTGAAGATACGACGAGGACCTGGACGTGTCGTACGAGTCAAGTGTTTGTTATATAGGATCAGTTGATTTTCCTGGAATTACTGTGGATTACATATGAACGTGGATCGTAGACCATGCAAGTAATTTTCTACACAAAATTCTTTAGTAAGTGAATAAAAAGTGGTTCAGAGTAGTAATTTAAAAAAATAACACATTTGACATGGATATAGGGTCTCTAATTTATATTTGCTAAAAAACCAAGTTTCCACCGCCATAATTTCATTTGAAGGCAAACAATGGGCCATGTCAGTCCCCAAGGTTTCTAAGTAGGTAAAGTATTGGTGGCTTATTATCACATACTCACCACTTCCCATATTCCAAGTTAACATGATATAACCCTTCACGAACGTCAGCGCAATGTGCTGACTTCTCGAGTCATGTCGGCCACTCTGACCCACATACGCTAGTAGAGCAATTTGGTCCATGTCCGCTGTTTGGAAACGCAGGCGCAGGTCAAAGCGATCAGAGTTTATAGCGGCGGAAGATAAAGGATAGACCACGTATGATGATATGCCGGTTGATATTGGCGATAATGATGGACGGGTTATTTCGACGTCTGTAAATGTAATACTATTTAGACGGCAAATGTATCGTGAAGAAATTAATTCAAAAATATTTCATATACCTAACTTCGTGACTCAAAAACTGTTTATAGCTTAGATTTTATCACGTAGGAAAAAAATTTTCTATCCCAAATACTTTTACTTTTTAGATCAATAATATTATTGAGAAATAAATAGTAATCTATAGAGTTTTCTTGAATATCATAACTACTTACTGTATTCGCAAAATATTCCATGTTTGCCATAAGGACATAGGCATAAGAAGCCACTGCCGGGGTGACGAACACAGCTGCCTCCGGACTGACATGGATTATGGTCACATACTGATTGGTTACAATGATTTCCCATCCAGCTGTAAATGTGGTGGAAAATATCGGTCTAAATATCGGTCTTTTGTCACACCTAGTTCTATCGTTTATAAAATTACAATTTTCACATTATTTTTCGATTACAGACCCAAAATACAATACCCAAAAATTTTAGAAGATTACATTTACATTTGCGTAGTAATTTATTTGTCTTACCCGTTAGCGCACGAGCAGGCATAACTATCGCCTTTGTCACTGCAAGTGCCTCCGTTCAGACACGGTGAGGATAAACACGATAAAGACGAACATTCAGTCACTTCAGCCGCGTCAGATGCGTCTCCAAATATATCGCGTTTTTCGCCATTTACCTAAAACGTATTAAAATTAAGTAGAAAAATCTTAGATAATAGGGCAAAGAAAAATATTTTTATTTAAAATCGATGTTATAAATTTGAGATGAAGGAGATACTTTTTGTCTGATAGGATAACTTTCTTTCGAAAACTGTCCCATTTGTAATTTCTAGGAGGTAATGCGCAAAGGCTTAAGAGTATTTTCTCATTTCAACTACTAATTTCGAAACAAACGAGTAAAGTTTGAATTATTTAGGAATCATATTTTTTATTGATTTTAGTTCTTCTTGTATTATAATCTATCACAAGTTTTCTTATAAATAATATTTACAATTAAATCCTTTATGCATCCAACAAACGGTTTGTCATCAGAGTGATTGGTGTATGGAACATTTCCAAAGAATATGATAGTGTTTTTGTCGAGAGAGGAAAGGCTAGCGACTTGCCCACCGCTCATAGCCACAGTGTCATTGAGTCGAAGAGTACCATTACAGTGGTTTTCCTTCAAGTACAGATCCAATCTGAAAATATTAGGTTTGAATATTATATTTTCACCTGTAAAATAAGCTATTCTTTGTGAAATAAGTCCAATCACCCTCGTTAACACAATTACCTCGTTTCAATTTTCATAAGGTACCCTTTATTGACGTAAGTCTTTAACTCGCTTAATAACATCGTCTGATAACCGCAGGAAAATTCGAACTTCAATAATCCAGAGTTCATAAAAAGTTTCATATAAGCCCCTTTTACTATATCCACGTGCATTATTTGTCCGTCAGTTATAAGGGTTTTTGCATTGAACTGTATAGCTATTGATGTAGAATTCCTGACATGATGTGATATAAACGAATTGCCATCGAATGCAGCTGATTTTATAATAATTTCTTCTTCACAAAATCGCCCACCGTAGTTGAAGAGACAGTGACACTAGAATATTTGAAACATTAATTGAAATAACTGGAAGACTTTAACAGTACTTCAAGGTTTTAAAATACTTACCCTAACACCATGTAGTCCGTTAATGCAAGTACCGTGATTATTGCAAAGAAAATCTGTACATTCTGAATGGATTGTGGGATATGTTAGAGAAGTATCCGCTCCAGTACTTGATTCCATAGCTTCAGTGGTGTAAGATGAAGTTTTGACGTAATCTGTAATATCTATAGGAGTGTCTGTAAACATTTTATCTGTATGTACATCATCTTGAGGAGTTGTAGACACTGTATCTGGTTGTAAAGTCGTCGGTTCTGTTAAAGCCTTCGTTGTCGTATCTGTTTCGGTTGTATTTTCGGCTGCTTTTGTCAACGGTGGAGTTGTTTCTTCTATACTCTGCGTTGATTCTGTTGTTTGCTTAGTTATTAACCCTGTTGTACTGGTTTCAGATGTTGAAGAAGTTGTGAAATCAGGTGGTAAGTTTATGGTCGATGCATTGTACTTTATACAAGATTCTCCACATTCTGTCGTGGTTTCAGTTTTAGAGTTATCAATCTCTAGAGTCTCTTGTGTTATTATTGAAGTGGAAATCTCAGTAGTTGTAAATGGTTTAACAGTAGCAGATTCTGTGTCTGCAGTCGTTGTATCTATTATTGCTGTAGTTAAATCTGGTTCGTCGGTTTTAGATATATTCGTAGTAGTAATTCTTTCAGTAGTTGTAGATGATATTTCGGTGGTTATGGCGACGGATGTCATTACAGTCGGTTCACTTGAAGTCATCCAAGAGGTAGTGTCTGTGATCGTCATAGCTGTCGTACTAGTATCTGCACTCATATTATATTTAGTAAAATCAACTGTCACGATGCTGCCAGCAGTTGTAGATTCTGTATATGTTGTTAAAATAGTTTCATTGTAAACCGGGTTTGAAGTGGGACTAACGTATTCGCAATCGTAACTACCATCGTCGAGTATGAGACACTCGCATAAAGCTCCAGTAAGTCTCGGTGGACATGAACATGTGAAATTATCGACACCGTCAATACAAGTTCCTCCATTCATGCACCTTAAAATTTTAAAGAAGTTAAAATTAAAGCCAATGAGAATTTTAAAATGTATATATGAGCTACATATGAGCTTATTTCAATAAATAATGGTAATGGCTGAGTCATTAATTCAAAAACAAATGGCAGTGGAATAATGAAATGTATAACTATGAATATTTAAAGTTTTATGTTGAAAATATCAAGCAATATAATTACCTAGGTCCTAAGAGACATTCATCATATTGCAGCTCACATCTCTCCCCGTGGTAATCGGGGACGCAGTAACAGATCCTGACTCCGTCTTCGACCACGCACAAAGCATTATTACTGCAAGAGTCTTCATCACAAAATTCTATTTGAACTTCACAGTCTTTGCCTGTGAAACCTGAGGTAAAGGGAAGAAAAATTTTAGTCGGTGTTTAAGTAAGACTTTATGCTTACGTTCCATGAATATAATTAAAATATAAAAGAGTAGTCTCTATACATATATTTACCATATGCACATGCACACATATAATCTGCGTGTACATCGATACATATCCCACCATTTCTACAAGGATCTGATTGGCATTCATCTATTTGCTCCTCACATTTTGTACCCGCCCAGCCTAAAATAAAAAGATCTTAAGTTTACAATTTATATTTTCTCTCTTTACTATTTGTAGTGCATTTTGAAATGTTTTATGTTTGAAGCGATATTATCAATGATTTATCGTTGCTTTAGTCACACGTCGTCGTCATATAATTTATTACGCGCGTGTAGTTTTGTTTGTAAGTGTTTGAGTGTATGTGTGTATGTTATCCGTTATGTGTAATTTTACTATCATTTATTTGATGTGTACAAATTACTTACCTGCCGAGCACTTGCAATAGAACTTAAAACCGGGTCCCTCTATGCACTCCCCGCCATTATAACACCTGACTTCCTCAGTGGAGTTGCAGACAGCGACGTCCAGCTCGCAGTGCTCTCCAGAGAAACCGGGCACACAGTGACAGATGTACTCGTTCGTCATGTCGATACACGTGCCGTTGTTGAGGCAAGGGTTCGACTCGCATTCGTTGAAGTTCGTTTCGCAATTATCACCTTTAATATAAAGGAAAACTGTATATAATATGTAACTATAAATGTTATACATATTCAGGTAAATTAAACAAAGTTGAAATGTCTGAATATGAGTCGAATTCGAATCAGGGCATGTTCGTGTTCGTCGAAGGCATTTCGACTCTGATTGTGAATCGGACTAAACTAAAAGTAAATTGAGAATGTTGGTGCCGTGGTTACTGCAACTAACAGAACCTTATGGTGTCGGTTATGGTGTCGGTTTCGATCCTCGCTCTCATGTGTGTGTTTCCAGACCGCGACACAAGATCCAGTGATCTTTCAGGGTCGTTAAGTGTGAGGTGTTTACCTATAGTAATACATACGTAAAGCGTAAACTTCGTATACACTTTCACGAAAATTGGGCCTATATGAGGCACAGTTGAACCTATGATGAAATAAGTAGGTATAGATAAGAATTGAATAAAAATAAGTTTAAAAACTAACACCCGACTACTGAAAAGCAAATGATACCAAACACGGTATATTTATCTTAACTTTATTTTTTTACTCTGTATGTTTTGTCCGCTAGATGGCGCCATATTAGATTTTGTGAAACTCCATATAGCCCATAACCAGCGGACAATTAAGAC